>JARQTG010000226.1:0-49652 GCA_030142615.1 Syrista parreyssii
GCAGACTGAAACGTTTGCGAAACGTCGGCACAAAGCTGAACACAGACGCGGCTTCCATCCGGAAACCATGAGTATTAGTGATAATATTGGCCGCGAAATCCTAAAATCCCAAATGAGCATCCTCTCGATCGTCAACCTAATTTAAAGCGGATTGCACTTCTTGATCAATAGTACTACCCCATGTTGAGGACCAATTAGCAGGCTCGTTAGGAATATCCGTTTGATCATCCTCTTCGATAGAATTTGCGAAATTATCTTCACTATCATTAATATCTTTATACTCCGAAGAAATTCCTGAATTAGAAAGAATAGGAAAAATATATTTGGTAACAACTAGTAGGATATATTTAAATATTTAGATGACGTGATGCTGATGGACCACGCTGCATATAAAAATTTTATACAATTTATAAAATATCATTACTATACATACTAATACTCCAAGCGACAGAGTTTATAGAGGAATGTCGAATATTTGGGCATATCAATTCGCGAGGTTAAGTTTCCACTCGCAGAGAAGCGAACAACATAGTCAAAATATATTTAACCTTCAGGTGGCCGGGATTTTTTTGGATGTTTCGAAGTCATACTTGGGGACTTTACTATGTGGTAAGGTTAAAGTGCAAACTGATTTGTGGAACAGAAATTGGCTAATATATGCGTTACTTGATAATAGAATTGCGTAGTCGGTGTTGCTAAATTTTTTCAAGTAATCGATCTAGGTTTTCCCTTAATATCTAATAACGAATCCGTACCTAAGATAGATTTCAAATATTTTATTGGATTTAATACTTTAAGGTTAGAACTAGGAGCGAGAAAATGTCTTCAGATCTTTCATACGTTACATGATTTTGGCTATTTATATACAGGGTGTCGCAAAATTACCTTACTAACCGGGTACAACGGTGTTCGGTGGGCATCGCTGATCACGAAAATGACCTTCCTTTTGTTGAGATGTGCTCAGTTTTCAAGCTAGAGCCGTTTAAAGTTGACAAGTCAGAGTAAGGCGTCAGTAGAAACGTAGGCACCTCCGATCTTTGAGTTTTCTGCCATTGCAATTGTTTTTCGGCGGTGACCAACGACATTCAAGCCAGACACGGGTGCCTACTAGATATACGCTACTGCGCTCTGACGTTGCACGCGGGTTATGTAGATACTTTCCGAAGTTTCAGACGAGCGAGATCACGATTGGCTTGGGTCTCGTCGGTAGCACAAAAAAGAATCGCAAGCTCAGAAAACTCAGTGACCGGAAGTGGCTATGATTCTACTGACGCCTCGCTCTGATTGGCCAACTTTAAAAGGCTCTAGCTTGACTCGACAACTCGGAAGGTCATTTTCATGATCAGCGATGCCCTCTGAGGACCACTGTGCCCCATTAGTAAGGCAATTTTGGGACACTGTGCAGCCATGCTGTGCTGAATGTTTTTAACAAAACTACATTACGTATCAGGACGCTTTTGCGCTTTTACGAAAAGGCTCCAGGCGAGTGGTTTGGAGCTTAATCATTACTTCTCGTATAGTTATCAAAATGGATATACAGTAGTTCATTAATCTCGTTTTAATGGTTTGATTGAAAAAGTATTGAAACAGTTTAGTCCGATGTCAGTAAAATCATGCTAATCAAGACATCTTATCTGGTAATACTGCTAGTATAAGACTTTTTGACTTATAATAACAGGAGTCCATAGTTAACCATCAATGTGTCTTGTTTTCATTTTATTCTTTTAATTTCAAGGTCAAAGACACTGCAATTGGAGAAAATGAAGCAAAGAATTATTCAAGAAGTTGAACAAACAGAACAAGAAGAGAAATGTCTGACAGAATACAAGCAAGAAATGGATCTACTTATGCAAGAGAAAATGGCACATGTAGAGGAGTTGCGACAAATACACGCCGACATTAATGCAGTATGAAATGTTGTTTCCATAATAGTATGTAATACAAAAATTGTAGGAATCCATTATACAGGCTACTTTCGCTATTTCTAGACAACTTTTTACTCGTAAACAAGAAGCTGTTTATTAAAACATGGAACGACAGTTCCATCATTTTTAAATAAAAAAATGATTGCAGTAACAGTGCATTCTTCGCGTTGATTTTTCTCTCCGTACAAGTACAGTTTTCTACTTTACCACCTTGAATACTAAAACTCAAAATCTGTGTCTGCATTTGATGTCTTTTATATATTCTGCTAAGAATAGCTCCTTGATGATGGATTTACCTACAGTTGAAAAAAATGTTTAATGTAAACAAATTTTTATGGCTATATATTATAATTTATTGACAGTTAATAATTTTAAACATGCTCAAACTCAATGTACCGTAGAAGTGTCGCTGGGTGACAAAGGGTTAAGAAGGAGCAGTAGTCTCACACGGTTGTAGCTGAAGGTGGGAAAACTACGCATCCAAAACTATTGACGTAGAAAACACTATCACTAAAAGTCTATTGCACTTAACCCTTCAATTAACTTTTCGGTCCCGGTGAGCAAGACCAAAAATAATGAATATTTTTATATAAATAATAGTATGCTAGCATTTTTCTGGTTGCTGATTGCGAATTTGAAGTAAAAGATGTGACGAATTGTATCTCACACCATTCGTCAAACGAAGGGAATTTATCCACGCGCTTGTCTGATTCCTGTAAAATATTGGTAAATGTTTGAGATTTATGTTGTAAAACGTTCTCGGTTTTTTCCGATTTCCCAATTACCATTAAACGGTAACTTGAGTAATTACGAAGCATCACTACATGCCGTCACCGGCAAGTGGTCTTTATTTTATTTTAAACCGGGTGCCGATTTTTCGATTGCTTCAATGAGAGTTTTTGTCGGACAGCTCGTTCTCTTCTAATACCTTCTGGAGTTTCTCAATAAACTGCCGTGTAGCCGACGTATCTACTGATAATTTTTCCCTGTTGTAAGCTGAAAACTGTTGAAATGGAGAACGAGTCGAAATTGCAACGGTATTCCCACTTGGCAATTTCAAGAAATGTCGAAAGTATCAAGCATACGAGTGGTGTGCGATTGATTACCATGTATGATAAAGAATGCATCTTCCCCCTAAAGTGACCGAGGTGATGTCGCTAGGAATTTATCAATGAAGGCGATGAATATCAGGATCGTCGAACCGATTAAGGTTTTCGAGTCAGCCGACTGTTCATGAGAGGCTCGTTTTAGTAAAGAGTGTGAACAAAAGTGAGAGCTGTTCGGCTTAAGACTAGTCAAACTACATTGCATTAACCAAGAGAAGAGTAACGATAAATCTAATTAATATTCCTGGAGTAAGAAGTCCAATTCTACATTCGCAACGAACCTTTCAGGCTGCCCTAACATCCCGAATCCCAACACCGTGCAGAAGGAAAGTTGGCCTACACTGTGTCAGGCTTTTCAGCAAAATAGCCATTCATTTTTTGTTACCAAAGATTCAGTTTCCCTTAATTTTTCATTAAGCAATAATGACTTATTTTTAATAATCGGGTCACTGATTGGCATCTCATGAGTCCATCATTTGGAGAAGCATACAAAAAGCACTTGTTCCAAATTTATATTTTTAGCAGCGTACGTTTGTCGCCGTTCCCATTAGATTCACAACATTCTTCGATTTTATCTCGATCTTTTACCCAGTATCGAATTATCGACTCGTCAATACCTTGTTTTCGGGATATTTCTGTCACGCGTTTATTAGTCTTGTTAGTTTTGTTTAATTCACGGAGGATACCTCGTTTTTCCTTCACCTTTTTTCGCACAAGCTTTTTTTTAACAACTCGGTTACTTTGCACACTCATAATAAATACTGTAAATCTCAAAGATGCAACAGAGGAGTTTAAACAATTCGAACGGTAAGGATTGCAATGTAAACAAATCTAAAAACACGTGCAGCAACATCGATGGTGCTCATCGTTACATTGGAAAAAAAAAGTGGTTAAAGCAACCAACTTTTCGTTGATCTGACTAAATCTTGGAGTTGCGAGTGGTGGACAGTACAGTATATGCAGTGTTCCCAACAGTTTCTAAATTCTTGACAGTTGAAATATCGTTGCGGTTGTTAGCAAAGACTCACTCAGCCCTTACTCGTACGTCTCTTTTAGCGTTAAAATACGTTTTTCAGTCGCTAAAAGACAGCAGTTAACAGTGACCCTGCTCATACCTGTCTTTTAAGACATTTTTACAGAAAAATTATTAAAAGATATAACATGTAGATAAGCATTTTTTAAGGCACATTTAAGCTAACAGAGAGCGTTAGTTTCTTAAAAGTGGATTACAGCATTATTATTCTGTTATTATACCGTCTGTCAAAATGGCGTCAATCGATGACGTCGCCTACCTAGCTTATGTTTGCAAAGTAAATGCAATGTTTTAGGCTAATTCGAGAGCTTTTGATAATCAAATTAATCCAATCGAAGTGCCATAACGGTAGTCAAATTAGTAACAGGTGTCAGAGGTGGAGGGATTGCATTTTTTTAACTGTTGAATTGCTGTGAATGTTTCTGAAGAGACATGTGAATGACAATTTGTCTTGATGCTCTTCTCGTTATTGAATAACTTGTGATGCCTGGATGACTAGTTAATTCTTACAATAAATTTCGGGAAATTTGTTTTTTAAAATATCAGTACTTTCCTCAATATATCTTCGTTGATTACTTGAAAGATAATCTCTTGAAAGATGTTGCTCCTTGATGAGCTAAGGATAATCTTGCAATATTGTTACATTTAAATCTACGGCTTACTAATAAAATTAATAATCGAATGAAATGTTTTACTATTTAAGGTGCATATTTGACCAACATTATCTTGAAAAAAATATTTTTTTGTATTTATGAAAATTAGTACCTACACTCAGAAAAATGTATAACTGGAGCTAACTAAATTTTACATATTCTAATGTCATTCGTATTCAAATTTGATTTAATAGCGTCAACATTTTAAGGGTTGAGATAAATAAACATTTTAAATAAATCGTAATATTCGTTTTCTATAAATAAACGATGTTTAGTTACCTGGAAAATATTAATTTTTGAATATACCGTAGGAGTAAGTATATTCAAATAACATTTTTACTCGATACAATCAACTTTTTCTTTTAAATATTTCCTTTATATGAGTTTTGCACAATTTTTATTTGGATCGCATAGTCCAGTTCATTGCTTGGAACAACAATATTAGTTTAACAATTTCGTTACGGCAGTCCGCGTCGCGAAGTGTGCACGTTGCACGTCGGTAAACTGGTTTTCGACGTACTTCTTTAAGTTTTGCATAACGACATACTTGGAGACTTTGAAATTATTATAAATAATAATACAATTTAGTTCAAAAAATTTTCAGTAATTTAATTCACAATGATAAATTTTTAAACAAGGGTCGACACATAAACCCACATTACAGTTTTTACATTGATAACCGGATATATCCGGCGCTCGTAACGAAAGGGTTAATTGTAAAAGTGTGAATTCTAGGACAAAATCCCTTGTGCTTTGGGACATGAAATTACATGAAAACATAAATGAACTCTTTACATGCTACAGTAAAATGAAACGAAATTTGCTTATCTGAAAAGGGAGAATGAAGAGCATCGAAAGGTTATCGGCGTGGGTTACGATAATTAAAAGCCTTTTACATACAAATAATACATTGATTTTTTACATGAAACCTAGTAATAATCTTACTACTTGCCATACAAAAGTATAAGTCGTTCGGTAGATGCAATTATTTTGGATAACCTATCCCTCGAATTTGGGGTTGTTGTCTATTTTTGTGACACGTGTCGAAACTGTCAAAATATTATATTTAATCGCCGGCTCATACCACTAGATTTTGGCAGGGAAACGAGGCGAAACTCGTTCTCGATCGCGGCAACTTCAGGTATCCTACTTAGGATGGAACATACGGTATAACCCTCTGATTTGATATATTTAAAAATTTCGGCTGGTTTTATATAATTTTAATGTGGATGATGTTGACCAGTTTCCAGCCATAGAAAAAACACAGTTTCACGACGCCTCGGCCCGGTTTTGGGCCCTTTTCAGGTAATTTATTAATCTATGGAAATTATAAAAACAATATATTCTTAAGCTATTAAATTTTGTTAATATGAAATAATTGATCAACTTAACATTTTTAATTACAGACACTAATTAGGAGACACTGTTCCAGCATACTTACAGATGTAAAATGGATGAGGCATGTCGTTTGTAATGGATAAAATTCCCTGTGTAAAAGAATTCTCAGGGTCAGGAGTTAAAAAATTGTGACGTTAAATGATAAACGTCGTAAAACTATGTTTTTTCTATGGCTGGAAACTAATCAACATCATCCCCATTAAAAAAAAAACCTCCAAAGCGAAAGTCGTAGCTAATCTTATCGGTGCATCAAATCCTGAGCCTACCTGATCAAGAGCATCCACGCGCTAATAGTTGTGCGTGAGTGACGCGAAGGTCTCCCACTCTCGGCACTGTTGTCTGGCTTTGACCACGTCTGATGTCAGCAGATTCACTGAAGTCCAAATACAATGCGTCTCGCTTCACAGTTATTTCCGCGTGTTATATTATACATATATTACTGCATGATGTATAAGCAGCATCAAACTTTTGAAGATATTCTTGATGTCTTCTTCTGAATGTTGTGAACCCAATTTCTCTAATTTAGGATCGCAAACTTTTTTTCGACTCAGCGACACAAAAATTAAGGTAACGAGATGTGTTGGGCGCCAGGCACCAACTTATAGGGAGAATCACGTAATCTGCAAAATGATAGATGCAATCCGATCGAGAGGATCCTTCGACAACATGATAGCTCAGCTCGTTTTCCAAATCATCAGGATGGAGGAGCAGGGATCTTAATAGCCAACGAAATTCTGTACTGCAATGACTACACTTTCAGGTATATCGGTCCATTTCAAGGAGGTAGAAGGAGGAATGGCCCAATCTAAAAGATTAATGATATTAATTCGAAACGTCTGAATAATTCAAAATCTCAACCGCAGCCCTGGTAGGAAATAATTTGTTATTGGACGAGCTCTCTATTTTTATTCTAGAACTTTTGTAAGAAAATTTTTATTGCTTTTTATAAACACGGGGATTGTAATTATTGGGAGAACGTCCTTGTTTCCTACTTTAGTATCGACAGATGTTGCTTGGATGGTTGAGTAAATGTCACATTTCTTGTGTAAGGATTAAATAATTATTTACTAATAGCTCGCCAAGAATTCAAGTTCACACATTGCGTGGACCATCGATATTGAAACTTCCTCTGTCTGATGAGGCGTGGATTTTCATGCGACCATTGAACGTAATTTTTTGAATTAAAGATTTCATTTGGCGTGAATGTGGCGTCATCAGTCCACAGAATCAAATGGTGAAATGCACGATTCTTTCTTATTTCACCTAAAAGCCCACTACTAAAATACACTCACACTGGAAAATCTTGCTGTAGAAGCTGTTGAACCCTGCAGTAGTGATATGGATGCAATTTATCCTTTCTCAAAATACGGTGAATTGTAGTAAGGCTCGACCGAAATCTTCCAGCAGCTTGGCGGACACGGAGGTGCAGATCTTCACTAAACTCGTATAAAACGCATTCTTCCTGTTCAACGTTGGTAACGCAAGGACGTCCCTCAGTACGGTGAATTGTAATATTCCCTGTATTCGCAGCCCGATTAGACAACCGAACGATTACATTTGCGTTGGGATGTCTACTGCCAGGATACAAGTCTTAGTAGGGACGAGCCGCAGGAGCAGCACGATTATATGCAGCGCCCAAACATAGTATAATAGCATATTGCGATACTCATGAGCAGTGCATTCCATCCTGGATCACGATAAACTAATTACACTCGAATGCTACGCATCGTCCGATCAGTGTCTACTGCAATGTTAAAGTCGAAGACGTCTGGTTGAAGGAAAACAAAAACAAATCGGATGAAAACTATTCTGTAATTGAAAATTGTATCACGAGGCTTTCTAACGAATCAACGTGCCCACGAAAAACTGGGCACATATTGGAGGGCAGAGTTGTGTATTCAAGAAAGACATTGGTAAAAATAAATAAAAAGAATAAAAATAATATAAAAACTCTAACATTGATATTTTCTTTCGTGGGGCGGGGGGGTCTCGCCAGAAAAACTCTGGGGGCTCCGCCTCTGAACCCCTTTGTGGTTTGGACCACCATTCTTTAGATTAATCTTTATACAATTCATTCGAGTTTTCATGCATTTTTGAAAAAAAAATCGTGTGATGCTCGCGGGGACAGGAACTTTGGACTTGTGTGATATTTTCAGCACTCGTTGTATCGTTTCTGCGTCTGCGACGCCTCCATTTGTACAAAGTTCCTGTTTCCCTACTTGTATCCCAATGTGCCATTCTACAAGTACATAATAAGCTGCAGTTTTTTTTTTTTTTTTTTTCCCATATATTCCTGTAACTTTCAATGTACAAAAACCAAAAATCCCACATATTTTGTTCATAAAGTCCCTATGGTATGGCTGTTTATGAGATATTTGATTGAATACACAGGTACAGCGTTGCCGGATGGCTATGTACGAAATTCAGCAAAACATTGATTTCAGATGGAAACTGTAATAAAGCAAGCCGAAGAAGCGCGGAATAGAGCCAGAGAAACTGCAAAATTGATTCACAATAATGACTATCAACCATTGAAACATGACATCGACAGAATGCGGAGAGAGTACTTGGGTCTGGAACGATTACCAGAGCTATACGAGACAGAATCCGACTTAATTTCTCCTGAGTAAGCATAATCTTGATATCCCTTCATTTAAATCACACGAATCATCACATAGCGACTGACAAAGGCTTGGTACATTCTACTTTGATTTATATAGCCAAATCATGGCAGCCATGTGGATTTTTGCAGATGGACAAAGATGGATGGCCTAACGCCCGAAGCGTGCACTTCACGGGGTATCAGGTTTGGCCAATAAAATTCTTCCTCTGTACAATTAGTATAAGAAATATACAAGGTGTCCCATTTTAAAGCCTAGTAGCGCAAAAGGTGCCCTCCCTACCTCGTTTCGAGTCGCGTGGTTCAGGCTTGATGGAAATAGCGTGAGCCTTCTTGAAAAAATTGCCTCTATTTTTCCCGGCTCCCACATCTTAGCCTCTGTAGTGTGGTTTCTTTTGTTTCCCACGAGTCTGACTTTATAACGGAGTAATTTAAGTTCTGCATTAACAACGGTGATGTTGAACCGTGTAAAGCTAATGTTAAAATCCCTCCCGGGGTTTGCGGGTATGAACGGCGATACAAATAATGGAAATAAAGTATCAGTTAAACTCGAAAAATCACGACGTTACGAGGAGAGAGGGAAGCCGGAAGCAAAGTCTTGGGCACTAGGTGTATCCATCCTGAGCGAATTTACAATTTTCGAGCGTACTGCCTATCGCGCTCTCCAAATTCCTCTAACCGATTCAAAATTCCCCTTTCGGATTCTCCCTGCTCGAATGCCGTATCCGGACAAGCTCAATTGCAGGAGAGTGAGGTAATTCGTTACTCTACTCTGCATGCGTAGCGGTGATCGCGTGGTGTCAAAGACGGATCGAGGGACAGACGTCAGGAACATTCAGCATAAGGTTGCGCTCCAATTATTTAAATGCTACCGAAAGAAAATATATTAAATAAAAGTATATGAACACAGAGAAAAATCAAGACGTTTGCAAGAATCAAATTTCACTAGTTAGCCCGTGAAACGGGCTTTCGCACTCGCGGCTCTTTCTGCGATCCCGCGATGCTGACAAGACGCAATAAATTAATAATTTAAATATATTAAGAACAGTTACTTTGAAAATAAAGACGGTATAAATGAAAACTTGGAAGATTTGCCACAGTTGTACCGGATGACTTCAAAACGGGACACGGACGCAATATAAAATAATTAAATAAAAAAAATTAAATTACTGACGCTATACGAGTTAAATTCCCGATATTCTATGTACAATTTTCTACTACTAAACGGCTGTCGTTAACAAGGAAGGGTATCTTACCGACACCCTCCCGACCTAGGTCGATTTTTTAAATATTTTGCAGTCAACTCTAAAGTATCAACCCTCACAAAAAATTAGCTGTCGACATGCACATTTAGGGGGTGAAATCATCCCTTGAAATAGGGGTATTTTTCGTTTTTTCTTATATCTCGAAAACTGAAATAGCGAAAAAATTCAAATGGCAAAAATGTTTCTTTTTACGCGCTCTATAAAAGTATGTAAATGGAAAATTGAAAAAAATGAAGTATCCTATATTTTGTCAAAAAATGCCTTTTTTTTTTCCTTAGCATTTCGGAGGTTTTCATACAAATTATTTATTTTTTATTTTAAAGATACATCAAACAAGCACGTTACTCTTTTATAAAGTGTTATGCCGGTATAAATTCCTTAGTATCACAAATAAGCAATTGCACCGATTTGGAATAATATAAAGAACGATTATAGTTTATTACAGTTGATATGATGTGAATATTAAGGTAACACAAATCTTGTAGTAAAAAGCACAATAAATCCAACCACTGACGACTATGGAGTACACTCCAGGACTTCACTCCTACCTAGGAACTTTGCGAGTGACCGCTGTGGCTCACAAGGTGCATCTCATGGCTCTTATCGTAACGTCTTATGCATAGGGTCAGCATTCGCCTAGTGCTGACTTTGCGTCTGGAGATTAACAGTAGCGCGACAACAATAATTCTGTCCTGGGGCATAACAAAAGACAAAAAAGATCCAACTTCTAAGTTTATTTGAAAAAAAAAAGTATAGTAATGGTAAAAACTACCCTGGAACTTGTATTATGCCTATGTTTACAATCATTAAATGTCCATAATGTACTGTACATTAATATTTTTTATATCACTTATTACAAATTTGCATTTAAAGTTTTATAATGTTTAATTTAAATTAAAACAGAATTATAGATTTTTGGAGTCGCAATCGCGAGAGTTTTTAAAGGGGATTGTGCACTGAGCAAGTATTCGGGTGTATTCGTTGTAATAAAATAGGTAGACAAAGTATTAATGACATTCATAGGATTAATATAAACTACCGACGAAAAGTTTCCGGACAAGGTCGTTAATCGAAAAAGGATTGAATAAAGGCCTATTATTCCAGCAATATAAGACAATTTAATTTGTAGAAAATTATAACAATTTAAAAAAATTTATTTAATATTTTTTTTGTTTTCTCATCACACTTTCTTTTCATCGAAAAAGCCACCTTTGATAGACAGCACTTTATTGACTAAAGGCGGCATTCTTTCCACAGTTTTTCCAAAAAAGAATTCGGTATTTCGGTCCATGATGTTTGAAGACCCTCCCAAAAGTGCTTTGCAGTGGGATTGAATCTCCTTATTCGCCTATTCAATTCATCCCACAACAATTCTATTGGGTTAAGATCGGGAGACTGAGGGGGCCATTTCATTCCTTGTAGCTCTGCTTTTTGTTCTTTGCTGTCTCAGATGGTTTAAACAAAGTCCCGAAGTGTGTTTTGGGTAGTTGTCTCGCTGAAAGACAAATGCACGACCGATTAGACGCTTCCCGGAAGGTACAGCATGCAATTTCAGGACAGAGTGGTAACACTTTCGGTGGAGAATTCCTGTGATTCTATGAAGATCTCCAACAGCGGCGTACGAAAAACATCCCCACACCATGATAGACTCATTGGCCTGTTTGACAGTCGGTCTTATACAGTCGGGATGCATATTTTCCCAAAAAGCGCGGCGAACATAAATTCTTCGTTTCTGAGCAAATATTTGAAACTTGGATTCGTCGGTCCATAATACTCGCTTCCAGTCTTCGATCGTCTAATCTTTATGTACCCGAGCCCATTCTAGTCTTTTTTTCCTATTTCCACGCCGTAAAAGTGATTTCTTCCCATGTTGGGTAATCGGAACGGGCCGATGCTTGGACCAACCTCGCTACCGATAATGCCAACATTGGCATCCAAGCTTGGTCCAATCATCGAACAAATCTTGGATGATAACCACATGCTAATGTTGGCAGTCAACATTGGCCCCAAGATGGCTAATCTTGAATAGGCCAATAACCGGCACTCGATGTAAGTCGATTGGGCGCTTGCATAGGCCGAGAATTGGTCGCAATTGTCAGCCGATATAAATGCCCAACGACGGCCCCATCGTGTGTTCTCGATACAAGGCCACAGTCTGTACTATTGAGATGAACCCAATGAAGGCAACGCGTACATACATACTGGCACTGTCCAGTGCGCAATGAATTTTCGAGGAAAAGTGATTGTTATCGTATAAAACTGACAGAAGGAAGAAGAATCGTTAAAAAATGTAGAAACAGTGATGTGATAATTATTAAATGTCACTCTAGCACAGTTTTCACGAATTGGATTTACACCGTTAATTACTTTAAATGTCATCTGTACCGGTGAGTCATTTTGTAAATTGGTGCCAGGTATTACAATTTTTAAAACATTATTTTGCAAAAAATGTCAAGAAACGTCAAGTAATTTTTATTTAATTTAGACATTGTTTTTCTAAAAAAAGAGAAAAAAAATGTAATCTCAAAAAAACATATGAGGCAATTAAAATTTAAAAAACTGTGCTTGTCCTTTCTATTGATGCAACTACATTGATTTGTGTTCTAAGGACTTGCCAAGTTTTTTTTTAATTTTACTTGACTCACATGATTTTTTTTCCACGTATTTAAGGCCGACCACTGGTTCAACATGGGCAAACCAATGAATGATCAATTCAATGGATGAGTCAATTCGTAGCTGAACATTGGCTTGACATGGGCAAACCAACGATTGGCGAATAAATATCCAGCTGGCAATTGGCTTACAAAATGCAAACCACATATTGGTGAACCAATACTTGGCTGAACTTTGGCCAAAAATCGGCAAACAAACAATCGGCCGGTCGAAGCTTGGCCAAAGTTAGGCCTAAAAACGGCAAACCTACGATCGGTTAGTTGAGACTCGACCGAGAATGGGCCTGAAATCGGCGTACCAATAGTTGGCGCATTAATACTCGGCCAAACATTTGCCAGAAATCAGCAGCCCAACAATTGGCGATTTAATGTTCGGCCGAACATTGGCCAAACGTTGGGGGCTCGACAATCGCCATGCCAACACTAGCCCGACCATCGGCCGCGTCCGTTCTATCGGCCAATGCTACATGGGTTTGTAGAAATTCTACCGTTTAAGCCAGCCCTGCATAAGCGTTCCTTGACAGTACTTGTTGTTACTGAGATGTGCTTTTGATGGCTTTGATTAAATCGCGTTCGGATTTCTGATGCAGTTAGCTTCCTATGCATTTTAGACATTATTATTAGTGACCGGTCCTCCGCTTAAGAAGTGATACGAGGCCTCCCGCTACATCTTTTGTCCTTATTTGAACCTGTTTTTCGGAACCGCGTGATGGCATCTCCGACAGTAGAGCGTGGTATTTTTAATTTTTGAGCAATATAACGTACTTTAAGGCCCCCATTGTGAAGTGCAATAATTGATGCACGCTTTTCCAAGCTCAAAGTAGGCCCACGACCCATTGTCTTAAATAGAACAAATGTAGAGCATTTTGATCATCTTGACAACTAGAATACATGCACTCACATGAAACTGTATTGCACGAGTCCGAAACTATAAATAAATTGATGTAAAAATCATATGCGTTTGATTTACGTTTATAAACATAGATAAAATCCGTCCGCTACAGAAGTACACAATGTGCATTTTTTTCTATTCCTAGACAGTGACTAACGTTCGCAGCGCATTTTGGCGGGGGAACCAAACGCACATACTCTGTTGCCTATGATGCTATTCTGCTAAAGGATCGTTGCTCATATTTAAATCGTTTTAATTATTTTGAACACGAATTAGAGTTTTGTCCGGAAACTTTTTGTCGGAATTGTATATTTTCAAGATACCTTCTGATTCTACAATACATCAACCAAATATACATAAAAATTGATTAGCACAATTATTGTTTCCAATCGGACTATTTTCCAAATTTCTGGCGGCAATATTGGATCTGCCATTTTGAATTTTATAATTTGTACATCAAATTTGGATTCACATGTGTTCATCTTGAGCGGCTCGGTAATTGATTGGAAATCACGTAAGCAGCGAACTGTTGCCTTTTCATCCACGAAGGCTGAATACATGGGTATCACAGAAGCCGCTAAACTAAGAATTTTTGAAGGAAATTGGACTTCACGAGCTAGCGGATGTGACGATTTTCAACGACAATAAAGAGGCTCATTTGTTAGCGGACAATTCGATGTTTTGTGTCAGAACAAAACATATAGACATCGGATTCCATTTCATCCGAGATATAATGACGACTAAGGAATTTAAACTGCGGAAATTAATACTTCAACGGAAGAAATGATGACCGATGTCCTTACAAAGGGACTGACAGTTTTAAAACATAATAATATTAGGTTGTTGCATAAATTCTGTCGCATTTTCGAGTAAAAATTTAAACCACCAAAATTTAGGAAAGACATTTATTTAATTAATGATATATTCACCATCATTTTCAACAATTTGCCTCCATTTGTTAGGCAGTTTGTCAATTCCCGATGCAAAAAATGTTTTACTTTTCCCACACAAAAAATTGGACACTGCAATGTCTACATCGTCTCTTTTTTCAAATTTCATTCCATTTAAAAAGTTTTGTAGGAACAAAAACAAATGGCGTAATGTCCTAAGAGCATAGTGGGTGAGGAAGACGGTTGAGGCTTTATAGCTTCAATCGTCCAGTTGTCGTTTTGTCAGCAGTGCGTTATGTGGCCGAGCATTGTCACGTTGGAAAATGATCCCTTTTCGATTATGTAGTACAGGTCTTTTATTCTTTACTTCTGCATCCAACCGCGACAATTGCTCACAATACCCATCAGCCATGATGGTCTTTCCAGATGGCAGTGTTACGTCCGACACGTCTTACAATTAGACCGAAGGAACGAACGTGGAGGATGAACTTATTATTATTTTTGGGATTCTTGCCGGTTTAAAGTGCTGAACCACACCCGACTGTCGTTCCGTTGCTTATTACTGTGGGTGTAGAGCGATAATTGTTGGCAGGATCTTATGTAAATGAAGAAAGAAAGAAAATAGGATCCAAAAAGAAATACGATTGACGCGAATGAATACTGTGAGATTTGTGATATCTATTATAAATCGAATGTGTACGAAACAGTTTGATTCGTATGGCTATATGTTTTTGAGCCTATAGGGTTTGGCTCGTGCCGCGAGTTCTTATCGTCTGACTAACGATGGTCGCTCTGTTATGAACTGTTGCGTTTGCGTGAGCGATATGTTTGCGTTGTTTGTGTTACAACGATTGAGTATCAATGGCGTAGATGTAATGGATATTTCTAGCGTGTGTGATTGTACATAGGTAAGCGTAAAAATAAAGCGTTTATCACGGAGAGAATTTTTTAACGAGAGAAACAAGTAATAATCGGATAGAGAAGAGTCTGGGGAGAACGGAGGATGAGGTAGAACGCCCGAATCAAACTGCAGTAGTTTTTGTCTTGCGACCAACGCAACATGCGGTTTTGCATTGTCGTGATGAAAAACGACGCCTCGTCGGTTCGCTAATTCTGGCAGATTTTTGCTATGGCGGCTTTTAATTGATCGAGTTGTTTGCAATATTTGGCTGAGTTGATTGTTTCACCTTGAGCAAGGAGCTCGTAGTAGACTACACCTTTGCAGTCACACCAAATGCACAAAAGAACTTTCTTCGGATGAAGTTCAGGCTTCGCGACAATTGAAAGTCTATTTTCCTTAGACCAAGTGCATTTTCGATGCACATTGTGGTAAAAAATCCAAGTCTCGTCTCCAGTGACGAGCCTCTTTAAGGAAGGATTTCTTTGATGTCGCTGGAGAAGCAAATCGCACGTAGAGACGCGGTTCATAAGGTCGGTCTCCGTCAATAGGTGTAGAACCCAAATCCAACCAAACCCAACCCAAAATTCTTTCTTTCAAAAAAATGCTTATGTACCGTTGTCCTGGGAATGTTAGTGGCATCCACTATCTCGCGCACACTATATCACGGATTTTCAGCGAGCATAGCCTTGATAAGGTCCGTATCCGTCGTTGCTAGGCGGCTGCTGCGGTCTTCATCTTTCAAGTCAAAACTGCCAGCTCTAAATCTCTTAAGCCAATTGCGGACGGTCCCACTAGTCATAGTACCACTCCCGTAAACGGTGCAAATCTCGTCTGCAGTGTCCTTTGCACTATTACCTTTTTTAAAGCAATGAAGCTGATGAAAGCACTGATGCTGCAAATACTTCCTTTGGCTATCCATGTTGAACGGTGCAGAACAAATTTTTGAAATAGACTGTCACTAACGAAACGTACTTTAAAAGAGCTCTGGGCCGACTGAAACCGATGCCCTAAACGGCCAAGAGATAAGCTTGCATGTTTATACATCAAAACACAGCCAGCTGGAATCATCCATAGCTTGGCGCGGAAGAAATTTATGGGACACCCTAAGTATATACCAAACTGGACAAACTCTCTCCCTTCTACCCACTAGCGATACTAGTGGGAAGATTCCACATGCGAATCGTTCCCATGGATTTACTGCGCTAAGATTATTAATATCTTATTTCTAACTTGGAAGAGCTAGGCGTACTATGGAAGGACCGATAACATTCTCGCGTTTGATTTTGCAGAAAAAGAACGGGGCAGGCGAATTTGGTGGAAAATTTTGGGGGCAGAGTTGCGTCGGACGTAGCAGCAGCAGTTCATAATGTAGGGGTTCTTGCCGATACATCAGATACACAGCATACGTTTTTGTTGATGCACACTGGGCTTAGGAATAGCTGGAGTCTTTTCAGTAGGCAAACATTTGACTCTTTTGCGCACCGGATTGTCATACGAAATCCACTTTTAGTTGCCCGTTAATAAACGGTTTAAAAATGGCTCAAAATTGTGTCTTGCCAACATAAAAGAACATATAGTCAATCGATTGGCCAAGTAAGACTGGATGAGAAAGATCTCGATTGATTAACTTGTGCTCAACATGCTTCTGTAGCAAAACTGAACTTCAACAAATTTACAGTTTCGTTCCAGATTCATGTTTTTTGCACAAACGTTAACAATATTTTGTCAGGGAAAGAAATTAGGTATGGTAATGGAGCTAATAGAATGTTTCGCCAGGCTATTACCTACAGATCCAAACATAGTAAACGCACTATGTGAATTGCTGCGCGTGAATTTCTTTCTCATGTATATAAATAATCCGCTTGTACATATTTGTCGTAGATTGCGCCACATGTTGAATTATCTCATGTTAAATTCTCGTTTTCGTTCAAGCATCCAGCCTGCATTCATCACTTGCTGCTTTCCTTACTTCCGGTCTACATCCTTCACGGCATTTAATGAAAGAGAGAATATACGATCTCTAGTATTCAACCTATGAGGAATTCCACGTTGGACATAGTAAAAGACATTACACAAGTAATTTTAAGACCGCAGCGATCTCTGCTTAATCTTTGTTAATTTATTGTAATAAGCGTGGTAATAAGTCAGAGGGTTCGCTTGTGCTTTGAATTGAAAGAATCTTTATTGATTATAAAATTATAAGTAAACTGAGGAGAAAAACTCAGTTCTCTACTACACTGATCGACGCACCGAAGCCAACTGGTCTAACGGTAAATCGCACGCGCCACCTATACCTCGTCTCGTATATCGCGCGCACGCAGCGCTCACGTTATCCAGCTCGATCGCAACACAAAATAAAAATAAAATATATAAATGAAGAACAAAACAGCTTGGATATTTCTATACCAAAGTTTTAGACATCGCTTCATTTTACACTTCATTTTACATCCTTCAGCTGAGACCTGCAGCTGTGTGTCGCGTAGACATCGATCGATAGTTAATACAAATTGGAAGCACGCAAGCGATCCCAATTGTAAATACGCCATACTTCTTATTTAAGATCTTTGGTCTTTCTTTCTGGTTGGTGAAGTAATTTTTCTGTTTTTCCATCTGGTTTTTACTACTGTCCAGCTACTTTTCGTCTCTATGAATTTCATCTTCTGCTTCTTTCATAATCCTAGATTTTATTTTTAAGTATGACTTTTAAAGGTTTTTCCACGTATTTACTCTTTTCATTGGGCTGGGTTCACCCTTCTGCTTTTTTTTTTATTTCAAACTCCTTTATAATACGTTTTCAGTCAACCGATATTTTTCCTTTTGGTTTTTCCCTTATTTCGAGTTTATAATAATTTTCGTTTGTCTGGCTTTTCCCTTCTGGTTTTTCCCAATCTTCCTCTGGGAAAATATTTGATTGTTTAACCATATTTTTTTTTCTTTATTTTCCTCCAATAAATAATTTCTTATACCATACATAAATGCATTTATTCTCTTTCAGGCATTTACAATCATCACAAACATAAGACCCAATAGTTTGATTATATTAATTGCGTAATTTTAAAAGGTTCATACCTGTTTAACATGGTTGCAGGTGCTTTTAAAAATACCTTAGAAAACTTGTAGGGCGATAGGTAGAGAACGGCGAGTGTACATTGTGACAAAAATGGGTGCCAGACGCACCGTTGCGTCACGAGACTTACGAAATTCCCGAGGAAACTAAGAGGACTCTGGCTAGTCGGAAAGAGACGAAAAAAAATTGGCAGAGGGGCAGGGAACGCACAGATGGTAAAAGAAAGTAGATTGAGAGACCACGAGATATGTGGCAACTATAACAATCGGCCCTTTTATTTGGCGACTTATTCAACAGCAGTAAAATTAATTAACAGTTGACGAAACGAGAAAATAAATAAGAGAGGAATATCGCGCGAGAGAAGCTCCCTTACGGGACACGCGAATACAACACACTAAGGCATTTCTGCACGTTATACAAAATCCTTGCGGGACACGTGAAATTAAACGAAAGAATTCGGAATACGCTATACTCTACTGCTAGTCTCTATAGGACCCGATACGTAGGTTGGCCCTCGCGCTACTATTCCACCGATAATTCGTCGATACTCGACGGCGTGAAACAACGATTTTCCGAAAAGGAACCGATAAGTGTAATTCACGCTACGCAAACTAGACGGAAGGAATCGAGTAGCGGACAGACTTGAACAGCAGATGGCTAGAGTAAAGATACGCAATAATAATAGAAAAAAAAAAATAGTATAGAAAATATGATAGTCGACAATGAGAGTAAAAGAAAAGAAAATAGCAAGGTATTAACGGAAAATTCTAGATCCGGAACGTACGAGAAGCGTAGTTCAGGAGTTCTTACGATAACTCTCCAGGGTCACCGAGAACATTAAGAACACTAATAATAATACGAAATAATATAAGAGTTCACGCTAAGACACGGAATCTTTTTCTCTGGCGGTACGCGATCTTCTCCTGGGCCGAAAGCGGGAGGATAACCTCGGGATAGACGAGATGTCTACAATATTACGCGCAGAGTATAAAAGATTTCGTCCTCTGGGCGCCGAAACGCTTACCGTGAACGATACAAAGTCGATATTGAGGCGATACTATTCTGCTTTTTGACTTTTCCACTTCACCACCGTCCAACACGGCAGTCAACGCAAGAGTGTCGTTCGAGGGTTCTCGTTCTCAGCGGTCGGGTCTAGCTCCCTCGCGAAGGGTCTAGTAGGGCCCACTGGGCCAATCGCCTACGCGGAAGTCTGTGGCTAATCACGGCTTACGCGCTAATATTCGAAACGTGCCAATGGACTAATTTGTTAAATTATTTTACGATACGAGATTATTTTACAACTACCCGACACGGAATGCTCTATTTTAGAGTAGGCATTGACCAGGGCCTCCTACGGATCGTACAAGTACGATACTGGAATGATGGTCCGAAATTTAAGTTCCCTTATAGTCTACGTACGATACAGTGGTGTACGTCGCCTTTTCGCTAGACTTGGAACGTATGGACGGTCGACTAGGCGCATCGCTGTGTCTTCTTGGCGTCCAGGTTGTAGCGGGTAGCTGACGGACGTCCGGTCTTGATTTGACGGGACGTAGGTGTGGCGAAGGGTCGCAACTCCTTGGCCTAGGGTAGCTCCCTGAGCTCCCTCTTCGGCACGGGTGCCTCCTGTAGGGCACCGGTACCGGGACTGACGAGACGATATGGTAGTCCATGGCGATGTTCTCCTCTAGTCGGCTCCCTACTTTATTCGGGGCCGACTGTAGCGGGCTGGAGGCGTTTGCTGGTGTTGGCGTTTCTCCGTGCTCCCTGGCGTAACCTTAGGCGGCTTTCCTCTGGCGATGCTGAAGAAGGTGTAGCTCTTCCTGTAGGTAGTTTTCCTCGACGTGACGGTGGCTCGGTGAATCGTATGAAATTATCGTATGGACAAAAATTAGCCTAATTTCTTTATCGAGTAATCGGGACCCTGGAGTTCTTGGCCGGTACAGTCGGATTTTTGTGACGTCGAAAATTAACGTCACAACATATATATATATATATATACGGGATTATCTATATATATCGCGTTAGTAATATAACCTGCCGATCAGATGGCGTTGCTGTTCGTGGTAACAACCTATAACACGGGAGTGTCGTGTATCCAATAAGTCGTCTGTGCTATAACCCATTGGAGTGTCAAGCCCCTGTTCCCGATCGCAACGGCTTCTTAGTTATTACGTCGGTATCGGGAATAATTTATAACGCAAAAGGGAAGAATAGGTTAAAGGGGTTTTAGGGAATACGCGCGCAAAATACTGAAATAAAAACGCAACGCAACACCATTCGGCCCGCGCTAACAGCAGAAGGCCGATCATAAATTCAAAACTGCTACGAAGAAAATGCCGATCCACGTGGGGACGGTTCGCAATAATCGGAAATACTACAAAGTAAAGGGCAAAAGGGATTGGGAAGGATGGCAAAAAGGGACTCAATCAAACTATATTACTTACTCAAAATATCCGCACATACAATATCCAAAATATTTACTCTCAACAAATTCACCCTCGCAAAATCACAACTCTCGCACACACTCTCTCATAGCTTGGTGCAAAGTGGTGTCTTCGCCGTTTCCGGTCTTCATCATTTTCCTCAATGGGCCTCCAGGGCCTCGCGAATTAACTGGTCTTCAAACTGAGAGGGCTACGCGCTTTGGTATTGGTTCGCAGGTCGTGCATGGCAGGGCTCTGGTGTGTCCAACGGGTATGGCACTGGCGGACTTCCAAGGCCTCGCTTCTGTTGGGTAGGGTGGTGGATCCTCACTTGCGCGCCGATGTTGTCGCCTGTGCACTGGCCAAGATGGCGGCCTCCATGGTCTGTCAAAACTCCTCCTGGGTGCATCCGTGCAGTTAGAGGGAGAGAGGTCCACCGCAATCACGCGGGTTTGGTGTGGCTACTTGTGTGACGGGAGTGGATCAGCTGGCTGGCTGGCTGGCTGTTGGGCCTCGATATTCTTATGGCGGTCTCAATCAGCTGTTCCTTCTGTCCATGCCTTCTCCGCATTCCACTGCCTAGGTTAACGTAGCCACTCTCTCTCAAATCCTCATTGATGGCTGGTCCTCGGGAATGGTCCAGGAAGGTCTTGGAGCCAGCGCCCTAGGGGATGTGGTGAGGGGATGGAAGGGTGGCGAGTAGGGGTCTTATGCTAATACAATGGTCCTTAGACAATAAAATATACAATAAATGGCTAGAAATGCAATAATTTGGCTCGATGCTAGTGGTGCCTTCGAACCAGTTGCCGGGGAGGAGCTTGCAGCAAATATTTTTGCTGCACTATAAAGGGAGAACGAAGGGAATTGATAGGTTATCGTTGTAGGTTATCATAATTAAAGCCTTTTACATGCGAATAATGTATTGATTACTTAGATATATATTGAAGCGCGATCGAAATCAGGCGTCGCGCGTCAAGCGATTCGGGACGATCGAGTATTGCAGACGCGGTCGCCACTGCCTGCTATGGGACCGTTCGGCATAAGCCGCAGCGCCCTCCTTCTTGTTGCGGCTGTTGCTGCTACCAGTCAGTCGGATGCACGCTCTCTGGGCCAGCGCGCTGCGTTCTTTCCATTTTGGGTTTTTGTCGCGAATAGGACTGATCTGGGATTATATTCGACCTGTCTCGTGATTTATCTCCTTTCGGGTATCCACATATCCCTCAACAATATAACTTATTAATAATTTTTCTACTTACCGTACAGAAGAATAAGTCGTTTGGTAGATGTGATAATTTTAAATATCCTATCCTTGTACTAACCAAGTACCTATCGCTGTTCGAAACGTCATTCGTTGCACACATGTGTACGGGTTGCTGCGAGCCACATTAACTTTTATTTGCTAATGATACCACACTGCTCTGACTGATGGAATCACAGATTTGCTACCAACTTTTGCTAGTACGTTTGTAGTGACAAATAAGCATATGTTCAAATCAAGTTCACAAAAGAAAAATACCTTATATCATCAAGAAATATAGAACCTCGCGTTTAAAAATTCAAGAACATATTTTGATTTGAGGTTCTACGCGCTATCGAAAATTTGCCAACTATAGTCGTATTATAAAAATCTGCATGTGAAAGAAAACGTGTACACTTTGGGATTAAGCACGTGGTTGAATGCGTAATTTTATTATTATAATTCGATGAATGTGAATGAAATGATAAAAAATACTCACACAGTTGGGTCATCGGCTGTAAAATTGTCTATTGCTCTGTTCGACGTAAACTCGATGGCACTCGTAGTTGGTTCCATTGTTGGATTATACTTTTCATCGATTCGCAAGCACTTGCAACCCATTGCGTAGTGACACGTTGCTAGTCGTTTGTCAACGACAGTGGCTGTATTTTGCAAAAGCACCGCTGAGAGAGCAAATACAATTGATTGGTTATTTGATCGTAAATTTTACAACGACGGAAAAGCAGTGACAGGACTTGGTCTTATATACAAGGACGAGGATATAAGGACACATTTTTGATCAAAAAGGAGCATTATTTTTTTTTAAATGCCAGCAGTGTAAAGTCTAAAGATCCAATGCGTCACCGATGCTAGGTCCGACATGTCTTATATGAATGGAATGAACGTGAAGGCTGAAACTTAATTTATATTCGAGATTCTTGCCGCTTCAAAGTGCTTAAGCACGCCCAATTGTCGTTCTGTTGCTCGTTCTGTTGCCTCGTGTGTAGAGCGACGATCGATGTCAGGATTTTGTGTAGCAAATGAAAAATGGAAAACAAAAAGAAATTGGTTTCAGAAATGATTTGATTTGCACAAATGAATACTGTAAACTAGAGGTATCTATTTTTGATTATTATGTGTCCAGCTTATAAAGAATTTAGTTTTATTTATATTCGAATGGCAACTTATTGAATTTACGGCACGCAGCTCGCGCGAACGTTCTTATCGCCAGATGTAGAACAACGACACTGGCGTGAGGTATGTGCATAAGTTTGTGCGTCAGCGTTACCATGGTTGAGTATGAGTAGTGTAGGTGTAGTTGGTGTTGCAAGCATGTGTGATTAGGCATAAAAAATATGAATGTACATATATGATAGGGTGAACATAAATTGGTAGTATGACGCCTGACCAGTGTTGAGAAGAAAGAAAAACTTGCGGGTATATGTATCCTTACAGTTCGTGAACTTAAAGATTATTGAATCGAAGAGAAAATGCAATCCTTTTTCGCAATCCACTAAGCCAGGCACTGGCACTAAACAGGTAGTGGTACTTGGCCCTAAAGCCAGAGTAGCAAGATAACCCTAAAGTATATAGCTTTAACACAACTAGTTTCGATTGTGAAAAGACTGTACTGTCAGAGGCTCCTAGGTAGACTGACTAACCGTCCTGATGGATCCGTGCTCGGTGTAGACATTTCCTTGAGGAGGAAATATCATGTCTCCGATATGCTGACGCTATGCATTCCAGACTGCGGAACTGTCGCGGATTTCTCCAGGTTCCCGCGGTCTGGCCTTTGGATATCAGTGCAGTTTCCCTGCATCGGCAGTTTAATAGACCTTAGCCTGTGCTGGTGGATCTCTGTCTCTTCTCATCTTGGGTGCATCCCTCGAAACGTTATTTTTCAAGTCGTTCCTACTGCCTTATTCCTAACTTATACTATTCGAGAGCATGGTGTTCGTGCGGGTCGATTACAATATCGCGTTAAAGTTTTAGTGATACGAAATTGAGTAGGGTCAATGTGGTGGAGACTTGAGGCTTTGTTGTGTCATATATAACATAGAAAGCAGCATAGCCTACACGCAGTTTCGCGTTACAAGGTTCATCGAAGCTCTCATAAGACCGTCCGCACGGGTCGCGAAAAAAAAAAGCTATTACTGTCCTGATTTACAAATTCATTGAGGAGGACCTACTCGATAACGCGGTTAGCCCAGCGTGAAGCACGGGTCGCGGTTCAAAGAAAATGAGTACACATAACGTGGGATTTGATTGATCCCCGAATACAAATAATTGTTGCTTACGCGACTTTACAACAATTCAGTAATTGCATGTAGAGATTTTTTACGCAATGACAAACTCGGTTCGAATTCGGTTTGCCTGCTTAACCAATCCCGGTTGTCGACACTGCCGAATTGAATGCTTTGAGAATCGTATTCTTGGTTTAAATTCGAACGACTTGCACAAAGTAACGGTTACACCGACTTCAAAGACCCTGGATCTTCCCCGACATCTTTTGTTTTCTCTAACTTGATCATGGACAGAAATCAATTGCGAAAGTCAGAGCTACGTGATAGAAAGATTTACTAACGTGAATATATAATACAATCACGTGGAGTGAATTTTTGGCTGTTTTTAATTATTTTATGATTTGGAAGAACTCCGTAAGTTGTAGACCAGGTAGCCACTAAATAGAATTATTTAGAATTTACGACGTTTTGGTCCCTTTAGGAGTCCTCTTTAGGTATCTTAATATCTATTAAAAGAAATTTTATAGAAATAGAAAAAATACGGTGTACATAGTTTACAAATTACTTATGTTAAAAGTTTTTAAAATACACTTACAGTAGAACCTCGATTATCCCCGAACCAATTGGGACCGAGACTAGTTCGGCTAATCGAAACGTGGTTTTTTTGAGGATGGGATCATAATCAACACCTTTTTACATGAAAACAGTAGATATACATATATTAACGTTTAAATATATAAATATATATGTATTTTAAATATTTGAAAAAAGTCGTATGCTCTTTTTACATCTTTTTTATAAAATCGTCAATTTTTAGCTGACGAACGGCTTCAACACGTTTTTGAGCGGCTAAGTCTCGTAGCCGTTTGAGAAGAAGAAGCTGCGTCGGGCAATATTCTCCCTGTCCCTCGAACCATTCGAGACCCGTCTCGAAAGCGGCAAATGCCTCCGCATGCGAAGGTTTCTTCGGTGCTTCCACGCTTTCGTCGCTACTGCTGTCGTTGTCGTGATCGTCATCTTGATTTTTTATTGATGAAACAATTTTATCATCATCTAAAATTTGATACCCAGGATCATTAGCGTCGTGGTTTAACCAATCCACGGCATCGTCTTTATCACAGTCCGTAAATCCCGGAATACTGCTGAATAAGTCAACAAATTCGTTGAGATCGTTTTTCTCCGAGTTAACACTCTCTTCTTCAACTTCCGGCTCTTCAGGAAGGATCCACAATTTCTTCCAAGCATTTCGTAGATTGTCCTCGGTCAAAGAATCCCACGCATCCGCTATCATGTAGCAGCAATGCTTCAGGTTTAGTGCGTTCGAGAATGCAACGACGCTACCTTCAGTGCCATCGTCTAACAGAAGTTTCTTGGATTTCCCAATTAGCACCATTGGCAATCTACGAGTCCCAGCAGCATTAGCGCACGTCATAGCTGTGACCCTTTCTTTGGACACTTTGAAACCCCGTGCGGCAGATTCTTGGCGAGATGCAAGCGACTTCCTTGGCAGCGATTTCCAGTTGATACCGGTCTCGTCTGCATTGTAGACATCTTCGCGAGAAAGCCTTTCTTCCAGAAACGTCTGAAATGTCTTTTTGAACTTTTCAGCCGCATTAAAATTTGCCGATAATGATTCGCCTTGAGTTTGTAGTTCACGTATTCCATGCCGCGACTTCAAAATTGTGAAGCCAACCAGCGCTGGCCTTGAAATCTTCTGATCCACCGAGTTTGTTTTATTTAACTCGAGAGATTTCTCGCATAAGAGTGGGCCAGAAATCGGTTCTCCAAGTTTCGCCTTTGTATGAACCACGTTGAAACAGCATCATACAGTTCTTGATCTTTTGCATTTTTCATCACTTTTCTTTCCTTCGATGGAAAATGTTGTGAGAGCCTCTAGATTTTTTTTATATCGGTGATCGTTGCTTTTCCGACACCATAAAGGAGTGCTAGAGATGCGTTCGTTTCGCCCTTATCTAACTTCGACAGGATTTCCAGTTTTTTTTTCACCGTAAGAACATTACGCTTCCGCTTGGAAGTCGATGGACTCGACGTTGAAGCCATGGCAAAAATCAAGTAACAAACGAAATTATAATCACGAAAGGACAATTCGGCATTCACGTTACTATCTGCGCGCTTCGCGAAATATATTAACCCTTTGCGGACCGAGCACTCTTCACCGTTTCGTTCCAGCAGGTCCGCGCTGGATTCGCAAGTTATTCTTTACAAAAAAAAAAAATTATTTTATAGAAATGTACGATTTGAAAATGCTTTCTAGTTGTGCTACGACTTCGAACTGTACACCACGATGGGTTTGAAAATACTAAAACTAAGCCCTTAATTACCAGATGCATGGCCTATTTCAGATATGCTACACTGTAGCTCTTATCTCATATAATTTAGATTAAGATTGAGACATAGTCGGGTGAAACTTGATACAGAATGCGGCAGAACACAAAGCGATATCGAGCCACACTCGACATAGGACCGCAAAGGGTTAAGACTGCGCGAGGAATCTCCGCAAGCGGATTAACGCTCGAAGAAACAAAGCGTACATCAACACGCTCGTTACGCGCCGGTGAATACGCGCGTTTCTCGCAAAGATACATTGTTGCCCACGGCGGTAGCAGCGAGCAACGATGTGTCTTTCGCGCCAACGTTCAGATAATTGAGGGTTCGGATGATCGGGGTTCTACTGTATAGTATAGTTGTCATAATTTTCGGATGAATTCACAATCATTTAGTGCAAGGTCTTCAGCAAGATATAATTGTTTTCTCCGTCAAGTGATAAGTGTAATGCTTTTATTATTTGAAATGATAAGCTAGTGCTAAATCATAAATAAGTAGACGTGTAATGACTTATGTACTTGGCATTATAATGTGATACCAGTACCTTTTATACGTGGAAGAATATCGTGAAATATAAACACTAGTGTTTTTGTGGGTTAGTTTTTACTATTAGAAGATAATAGTAACTGCTGGAGAGGTTATTATGGGGAATAGTTACTATTGAAGTTTAATAGTAGTTGAGTAACTATTGGGGCGCTATTATTCATAGTAATTACTACTGAACGTGAGTAGTAATAGAATTTACCAGAGTGAAGGAATTACAAATCACGTGAAATGCATTATTTCTCATTTTTTTTAAATTAGAGCGATTTAGGATACACTTTTTTTTTACGAATTAGACATGTTAAATGACCTTTTCTTGCAATATTTCTGCAGAAAATAAGTTATAGGAACGGTTATGGTATTTTTTTAATAGTATAGTTTATTCCAATAGTTCTCTCATAATAGTCAGTCAATCTAGGGTTGAGTAATATTCAATAGTTTTAAATAGTTATTTTCCTAATAGTTCTATATAGTTTTTTCCGTAAGATACGGCAGCACGGATTGTTGACCAGCAGGCTAGGCGCCAGTGCTACGCTATTCGTCGTGTACTAATGAATTACAGGCGCGTAATAAAAAAATGGAATACGGGAAAACGTCTGTATAGGAAATTGTTCATTGTAAGATTGAAATTAAGGATTCTTTATCAGATCACTCAGTCGACGTTTGTTAATGATTATTGCATAATCCACGGCCCCAGAGTGAAGTTAAAAATTGGAAAATATTGCAGAGCAAACAACTCGTACTTTATGCTTTATCCGTCACAGCGTGCAATGAGCATAACGAAATATTGAAAAGTAAACTATGAATAGTTTTGGAAGATGAGAAATTTCTTATATTTTGCGACTATAGATAACACATAGATTCGGTATGTTTTATTTTTCAATCTAGTCGTGAAATTCGCCAGTGGTCCGCTATTCTGAATCTTTCAATTATAACCTCAAAATTTCAATCAGAGACCCCCAAAAAACCATGTATACCGAGTTTCAAAAAATATAATAAGATTTCTGATTTTTTAAATTTCGTGACCGTCATCTTCAATTTTCAAATTCTTACCTCAAAATCAGAATTAGCGACACTAGACGAATAGCAACCTTTGTGATGACCCACCGTGCGCCTCGACGGGAATTGAGGCTCCACGAGGGCAGCTACAACTTCGCTAGGCCGTCCTCGCACCTGGCCACTCACGGGTTTAACTTTTACACGTTCTGCTGGGCTTCAGGTCCTGTGGAGGAATAGCTAGTCTTCGTAATCTTTCTCAAACAAAATCCGAACTCAATCAATCAATCAATCAAACACTTCTTCGGAAAGCTCAAGTCGTAAAAGCGACAGGGATCTTTGATCAGGGACGAATAAATTCGTAACACGCGGTTAATTTTCTGTTTAAATTATAAATCCCGTTTATTCACCATAAATTGCGCGTAACTCGGGATTTGAACAAAATAAACAATTAAGAACACAAAGAAATTGAAAATACAAGACTTAAAAAATGACTCGATATAATGCAAAACTAAATTTAAAGCAACCAATATAGAAGTGAAATAATCAATAATAATAACTCTATAGAACGGTGTCCCTTTACGGTAGACGCAGCGAGAATCGCCGGTCGTAGTTGACAACAGAAGATTAAATTGTGGATTCCACGAACCCCTGAGACGCCTATCACCAAATACGACCTCGTACGAAACAATTACATAAATCGCGTATCTGTTTTACCGATTCGTCCGCCGTCCGCACCTCGATTTTTCACAATCTCGACGGCTAATATGCGTGACTTAACGGCACGAAATCGTGGACCGATTATACGAGCACGGACAGCTAAAAGACAATACTTTACGATAACACCGACCTCAAGGACCCTCTGGAATCTTCCCGATTATATATTATCTCTAACCAGAACGCGAAGCATATGGTTTCGATACAAGACTGCTCCAGGAAATATCCACGTATGCTAAGACATTCATTGCGCGACAAAACAAAAGATGATGAGTGGCCCTGCCGGTCGGCGGATTCTCTTGCTTGAACGATCCGAGGTGCGGCTGGCCAACGCTCGGAGTACGGCCGACATTTGGCCGCAAGGCGGCAGCAAGTTGACAGCTAAAGTCGGTACTCGACTACATGCCTCACTTATATATAACTAACATAACTTCACTTCTACGATGTCGGCATGGTAACGACGGGCTAGTATAGAAACGTTTTTTTAATTAAATGTAGTTTAGTTGCAATAACATATACATTTTTTTTATTTGATGAAATACCAATTTGAATTTTCTATTAATGAAAAATACCTGAGACCTATACGACCTACTTGATTACGTATCTACTCAACGACGTGCACGCTAATTACTAGACCAAACCGACTACAGGGATTACAGATACTTCAAATTCGATAACAGCTGCATCGAGGCTGAGAGTTACTAGGATATCAGAGGAATTTGGATGAAATTGTTTGAATGAATCGAGGAGATTTGTAAATTCTCATGCGGATTTATACGACGAAATCAAAACGGCACTTATTTGTAGTCAAACTTAATCGACTGCAACCGGTTTCGCGCGAAGTGTATCGTTGGATTCGGGACTTGGTGGTAATACAGGTTAATAAAAAGAAATAACCATATTTCCAAAACTTCATGGAGAATTGCGATACAAGGGTTTGTTGTGTGCATCGAGGGTTTGCATCGTGCATCCTCATTGGTTCGACATTTGTACCCGAACAATTGAAAAACTTGATTGGCTTGAGGGTTGGCGTCTCTCGCCGATAAGTGTCAAGCATCTTGACGCAGATGCTCGCGGAAAAACCCTAACAGCCAATCCACAATAAAACATCTGGTTGCCAAAAGGAAAGTTTCTTTAGTGAGTGGATTATTAATAATTTGACAATCGGAACTCTCGAAATCATCTGACTTCGTAAATTCATCCAAATTGAGTCACTTTTTACATTTTGGTTCGCCATATTGGATCCATCATTTCTAATTTCTGCATATTAAGTTCCGACTCGTAAGCAACATCTTGAAAACCTCCAAGTGTTAAATTCCATGTAAATCGTAAGTTAGGAAATATCTATGCTTCAGAGGGTTAAGGGCAGCGATTGACAATCTTAAGTAAATATTTTTCATTAATGGCAAATTCAAATTGATATTTCGTTAAATAAAAAGTGTATATGTTCCTGCAGCTGAACTAGATTGTGGAAGTGAGGTTATGTTTGGACACTTGCACGTCGCCTCAAGCCAATCTGGAAATTGCAATGTCGCTCCGACTATCGAACGATAGATCGACGCTGGCATGTAATCGAATACCGACTATCAGCTGCTAACTCGCTGCCGCCTTACGACCAAGTGTCGACCGTATTCCGAGCGTCAAACCACCGCATATGGGATTCCCCATTAAAAAATATCGATACGCAAAATATATTCATGCACTTACGTTAAGACGTATAGCAATAAACTAAGTGTTTATCGTGTAGACGGTTTGCTCGCAGTTATTTCGACCGACCGATGCAGAAGGCTGAATGGAGAGTAGAGGTACGTGGGGAAGATCTTCTGCCTCCAATGGGCATGCATTCTCATCCTGGACATCCGGGGGGGCCAACTCCATTTCTTACACCACAGCCTCTGCAAGGGCCAAGCAAGCCAGAGCCTAGACCCTTACCTCCAGCGCCCGGGCCTCCTGCTCCAACATTCAGGTACCACTGGTATATCTTCACTTTCCCATTATGTCTCCTAATGCAAAGTTAATACAGATTTGGGCACCATTATTTAGTAACAATATAAACTGTATACATCACAATTTTTGCAGGCAGTTATTACATGATCTATATAAAAAAATAATCCAAAAATTACATTTCTCTCGAGTTTTATATTTTTCGAGAACTTTTTTTAGTTAATGAGAAAATATTTACCGATAACCTAAATGCAGATCACGTATGTCTCGTAAACACTGCAATGCACTCGACCTCCCGGCGTAGCGTGCAAATATCTCGGCCCCTCTTTGTGCTGAAATACCAAAAAACCTTGTTGAACGCCAAGTGCTGCTTTCTTGTATCACTGATGGGTTTCAGCAGGGCTGATCAAGAGATTCGGTAGAATTTCGTGCCAAGTACAGGCAACCAGCTGTACAGCAGCAGCCGACCGAGACTCTTTACTCGAAGCAACTCTTGCACATGTGTTTCACCTGTATTGAGTTAGCTGGATACTTAACTTCAAACATTTTCTTTACTACTCGTTTGGTGGTGATTGGTAAGCTAATTAGAAGGTTTGGTGGTTAATAGTTTTTCTGAAATATTAAAAACGAATTTTAGCGACGAATTAGCCTAACAAATTTTATTTAACCGATTTTCCTCGGTAGGGGATAAATCGATGGTGATTACGAATAGTTTAGTTCAAAAGTTTGGTGGTCATAGATTCTGCCAAAAACCTTTAAAAAATTGTAAGCGCGATACTGATGGGTTTAGGTCGGATGGCGGCATCGAGTTGGCCAAAGAAATATTTATTTTATAAATGCGAACATTCTATGAGGCCTTATCGCTAAAATTTGTTCTTAATATTCCAGAAAAACTAATTAACCACCAATCCTTCTATAATAATTAGGCTACCAGTCACCACTGAACGACCACCAAATGATTGGTAAACAAAAAAATTTTTTAAGTTAAAAGTGGTCAGCTAACTTAGTACAGGTCCGCATACTGAATTTTCAGATAATATAAAGCTGTTTTCATAACAGTATGAAATTATTAACACTTTCGTGAGGAGCGATAGTTTGACAAAACGTTTAGCTGAATACGGCATTAATTTCCAAAAGTCTGTAGCTGAGTACAGCAAGGTTCTGCTACTTGTAGGTATATGAATATAAGAAATATTACATCTTAGTATGATGCTTCTAGTAATTTGTTGTTCAGTTTAAAAAATTAAACATTACGAATACGCATAGAAAAAATATTTTTTTTAATAAAATGAATATGATGAATTTACAGGTACATCAAATTTACATTAACTTACAGTAATATTATTACATACTTATTTTACATAACAATTTTTGTGGTATTTATTAACAACTTGAAATATATATATATATATATATTAATAAATGAAAACATAATAATGAATTAACAAGTTTAACAATATCATTTAATATTTAATAATATTTTTCTTTAATGTGATATTTGATAAAACATATTTCTTTACATAACGGCACCTGATAAAATTTGCATATAACAGAAGTGTCTCTACGTTTACCATTCATTGAACATGTTTTACACCGTCTTTGCGAATATTTTGAAACTTCTGAAATTTTTATTTTTTGTAAATTGTGCATCTTGATGCCTCCCAACAATTTTTGCGGTAGATCGTTTTTGGACGTACGGCTTGATAAACTGACTAGATTTGAGTCATTACTGCTTATATTATTTTCATTTATGTATATCACAGGCGGTCCATTCTGCTGCAAGAGTTAGCATATAATTTCCAAATTAATTTTTAATCCTATGTTACGTTTTTTATATATAATAAATGAATAAAAAAGCGCGCAGTGGTTTAAATACATTACAGTTTTTTTGGACCATTTCATTGATTTTCTTAAAAATAAATTATACGATGAATACTGATTTACGAGGTCAACACCTGTTTGCGAATGATTTAAATGGGTGTTTTCTTGTAATATATGCAGAGACTTTATTTTCGTGTATTTCGCTCAGTCACCACATTGCTAACTGGTTCTCTCGCACACCCAAGGACAGAGGCGCAAAATACTTCAAATATAATAACTTGATGAACAGACTTCAAATGATATAAATGCAATAACTCTTCAATAATTTCTTACACAACGATCGTTATATGCGAGTATAATCAAACTTAGGTTTACTATAATGCGAGGGCAAGAGAGACGAACAAATAACTCTCTTGCTATCCTAATTTTCTAATTCTTCATTTGGCAGTGGACAAAGCTTTTTTACTGCCCTCTTGAATAGTCCGCCTGGGGTACGAACAGTTGCGACTCTCACGACGTTGTCAGCACCACTCGGCCAAGAACCCAATGTAGTGGTGCAACATTTTCTTCCTTAAGAAACACCAATGTACCAATCTCCAGGTTGCCGCCCTTCGTGTACCATTTCTGATGTTTCTGTAACCCTTGGAGATATTCGTTATACCATCGTTTCGAAAGTGCTGCCGCACCTTTTGGATATGTTGCCACCGAGAGAGCCTGTTGTCTGGCACCTCGAGATAATCATGTTCCGCCGGCAGTAACAATGAGTCCCCTACTAGGAAACGTGCTGAGGTAAGAGCGACTGTGTCATTACGATCGCTTAATAATGGAGTGAGAGGCCGGGAATTGAGGATTGATTCGATTTCAGTGAGAAGTGTATAATACTCTTCAAAAGTCAAGACGAGTCCTTCGGTGACTGTATTGAAGTGTCGTTTAGTAGCCTTTACCGCAGCTTCCCAAAGCCCGCCGAAATGTGGCGATCTGGGTGGAATGAATTTCCATTGAATCTTCTGTCCAGCCGGGTGATCGGATATCGTTTGCTGTTCTTTTTCCAGGAACTCATAAATCTCTTTTAACTCTCGCGCTGTGCCGACAAAGTTGGTACCATTGTCAGAGGTCATTTGACTGCAAATTCCCCTCCTCGCTACGAATCTCCTCAGAGCTACCAGGAATGCCTCTGTTGATAATTCCGTAACAAGCTCCAAGTGTGTGGCCTTGGTCGCAAAGCACGTGAAGACTCCGATCCACGCCTTTGAATTATGCACTTCTCCTCGTCTGCGACTTTCTCGAACTTGAAACGGACCCGCATAGTCCGCTCCCGTATTCGTAAACGGTTTCAACGATCCGCGTACTCTTTCTCGGGGTAAATCGCCCATTGGTACCTCCGGGGATTTTGGATTACGGCGGAAACACTCCAGGCACGATCTCGATACCTTTCGTGCTTCTCGACGCCCACCGGGAATCCAATAGCGCTGTCTAATCGCATGTAACAATTGCTCAAAACCACAATGGTGCAATCGTTTGTGCTCTTCCGTCATGATTATCTTCGTCACGTGGTGTCTGTCCGGTAGTACAGCCGGATGGTTCTGTGTCTCCGGTATGTTTGCTTTTGACAGACGTCCACCTACTCTTATGAGCCCATTCTCATCTAGAAGAGGGCTGAGTGAAGCGAGCTTGCTCCCTTTTGGCACTTCGAGCTCTGTTTGCAATGCCAGAAGTTCGTATTCGAAAAACTCGCTTTGAATCATTTTTGTAATCGCTGTTTCGGCTAGTCCCAATTCCTGCACTGATAACGCATCGTTTTTCTTTGTTCCCAAAGCATTCGTCTTGAACCTGAGGCAATAAGCAATTACACGCCGCATCCTATCGAATGAAGAAAAATCCTTCAAGACATCGCACTTCACCCGTGTCAATATAGATAACGCCGACACCGTCATCTCCGACGTGTCAATATCAATTGTCTTGCGCTCAGGCCATTCTCCCGTGATGAGCCAGGATGGTCCGTGCCACCATAAATCGTTCTGCATCCAGTCCTTGACTGAGATTCCTCTGGTTATCAAATCAGCCAGATTATCCCTTGATGGAACATGCAGCCAAACTACGTCTCGTGTCAGATCTTGGATCTTCGTTATTCGATTAGCCACATAGGTCTTGCGAATATTCGGCAATAATGCTATCCAGCTCAATACAATAGTTGAATCGCTACATAGAAAGATGCGTTTGTTTTTTTCGCAAAATGCTTCCTTAGCTGTGCTTGATAGCTTTGCTAGCAACAGTGTTGCATTTAATTCCAGCTTCGGTAGCGAGATAGTCTTAAGAGGTGCTACTCTACTTTTAGAGCTAATTCGCTGCGAGTTTGTTTCACCCTTTGAATTTGCAGACACTGCGTAAAGACACGCTCCGTATGCAGTTTCAGATGCGTCTCCAAACCCGAGGAGGTCGAAGCTTTCCTCGGAATTTCTTGTATTGATATTTCTTGGTATCTGTTTCTCGTTGATTTTGTACAACGAACTATAAAGTTGGTCCCAAAGATCTTGCAATTCTTGCGGTAGACTTTCGTCCCAACCTGTTTGACTTTGCCACATTTTCTGCATAATGCACTTTGCATTGACAAGTACTGGTCCCAAAAGACCTAACGGATCGAAGATTTGGGCTATCGTAGATAGCACAAGCCTTTTTGTAATTTTTGGTGACTCCCCGACGACTACGCTATATTGCACAGCGTCGTTCTCAGCGTCCCACAGAAGGCCTAATGTTTTTAGTGCTCATTCTTTGTCGATTGTCAAGAGAATGTCCGCCTCGCTGATGTGTGATAAATCTGGCAAGATTCTGCGGTCGTTCGAGCGCCATTTTCTTAACTGGAACTGGCCTCGTTGAAGAATTTCATTCAGCTGTTGCTGCAATGTGGTCGCTTTCTCAATTGTGCTCGCGCCTGTTAACACGTCGTCCATATAGAAATCCTGGTACAGTGCCTTTGCAGCCTCCGGAAACTTCGTGTCCTCCGCTGCCAATTGTCGCAAGCATCCGATGGCCAGATAGGGTGCTGGTGCTATCCCGTAAGTGACCGTGTTAAGACGGTATAACTGAATCGCTTGCGTTGAATTCGATCTCCAAAGAATCCGCTGGAGGTCATGGTCTTCTTCTCTTGCAAGGATCTGACGAAACATGGCTGCTATATCAGCAGTGATGACATACTCATGTGCTCTGAACCGCATGATGGTAGAGTAGAGATCCTTCTGAAGATTTGGTCCAGTCAATAATCGATCGTTCAGCGCTGTGCCGAGTGTAGTTTCAGCTGCTGCGTCAAACACTACCCTTAATTTCGTTGTGATGCTATCAGGGCGAATGACCGGTTGATGAGGCAACACGTACGTTTCCTCCGGTCGAAATGGTGTGCCACTTGGCACGAGTGACATGTGCTTATTCTCCTCGTACTCCTTCGTGAATTCGACATATTTTGCTTTAATGTCGGGGTTGGCCTTGAAGCGTCTTTCCAGTGCGAAGAGCCTTTTCTTCGTCTGAGTCTCTGATTCTCCGAGTTTCACATCCGCTTTTTGTGGCAGGGCTACGATGAACCTTCCATCTTTGTCTCGTTTCAATGTCTCGCAGAATTGCCGCTCACATTCCGCTTCTTCTTCAGTCCAGCGACGCGTCTCGCGAGTCTCCTCTTGATTCCAAAAGTTTTTCTTCGTTGCGTCGATCAACTCTCCTCCGACGATCCAACCCAAAAGAGTATTCTGCAGTCTGGGCAATCATTTTTCCTGCTTGATAGAATCCGCGCACAACAGTTCCCAAAATACTCCAATTCCGACCAGAAGATGAATCGTTCCTGGCTCGTGGAGACAGGAGTAAGAACTTCGTTTCAATCTTTACCTGCGGTAGTTTCTCAGTAATGTGCGGCAAACACTCGATTGTTGTCTCATATGCTGTGTGGATCGACTTGATTTTGACTTCTACTGTCCGTCCGATGTTTCTCAAAGTCTGATTGACGCCGCTGATACGCTCGTAGCGTTTTTTGCAACGTAGTTTGAGTCTACGAACTAAGTCCTCCGTGATGAGGTTTGACTGAGAACCGGGATCCAGTAGGACTCTGCAATTCTGCTGAGTTCCTTCTGCGTCCTCAATTTGAACTTGAGCCGTTGAAAGTAAGATTTGCGTGCTTGCTTTCCTTGAGATGTTGATCACCGAAGATCTTCTTTCGGTCTCGTTGATGCTTTCTTCTTTTACACAGTGCGCGACGACCGATTTTTTCGTTGAATCCTCGATGGACTTCCGCTCCGTTAGCTGCCTGTCCTCTGTCTCGAGATGCAGGAGCGTATTATGCATTTTTCCGCATTTCTTACAAGCGGAACCCTTGCAGTTTGCTGCGACATGACCCTTTCCTAAACAATTTAGGCAATACTTCCTCGATTTGGTGTCTTCTATTCGATTGGACACGGACATTTGCAGAAATTGCGAACATTTGTAGATCGCGTGATTTCCACTGCAAATCGGACAGTTCTGTTGAGAAACAGAGGTCAATGACACAGAATTACCTTGCTTTTTTGACGTTGAGGGCTTTCCAGCGTCGCTTCTGTTTTTCCCTCTGTCAATCATTTCCATCGTGCGACAACGTTCGCTTAAAAACGTTAAATATTCCTCCAACGTTTTCCTGGTGTCCTTTGTGCGATTACGCTCTTCTTCCCAGTCTTTCTGAGTTGCGTAGTCGAATTTACTCTTTGTCATGTGTATCAGGATCTCATCCCAATGGTCGACGGGAAGCTTGAGCGTTTTCAGCGCCTTGATACGTGTACGAATGTGAACGATGAGCTGCCTTACAGTTGCTGGCTTATCTTTGGCTATAGCTGAAAAATCAAGTAGATTACTAAGATGCGTATTCATTAGCAACTTTGTGTTCTCATAATTCTTTACGAGTAAATCCCATGCATTTTCGTAATTTTCCGCTGAGGTTTCCAGCCCACTGATCACTTGCAGAGTTTCGCCTTTAAGTCAACTTTTCAGGTACTGAAATTTCTGAATTTCCGATATATTATCATTTCCATGAATGAATGAGACGTATGCGTCTTTGTAGAGGAGCAACTCGCTGTAGTCTCCTTTAAACTCCGGCAACTTTAAAGTCGGAAGTTTTACATCAAATCGTTGTCCGCCATCTCTAGGCTGGCTGCCATCTTGTTGTCTTACTGCTTGCGCCGCTACTAACGCTTCAGTCTGAGCCCGCACTTGTGCCCGTTGCTGGGCTAATGCCATAGCATTTTCATTCGCTTTTTCTATGTCGATGATCGTTTGCGTTTTCATCGCTGCCTCAAAATAAATGTCTTCGAAATTCCGTCGCTCGGCTTCCGACTGTTCCTGGAACGTCGAGTTGACTTCCTCTCCTTCGGCAAGCGTAATCTCAGCTATTTTAATGTCGTCTATTTTTCCTTGCACGTCTTCATACTTTTCCCACGGCTCTTCAACCTTTTTTGCTTTGATCCTGGCCTCTGATGCTGAGGTTTCTCCGTTTATTGTGTTGTTTATTCTGGTCATTTGACGTTTGATTGACGCTCGGTTTTGACACAGCTTTTTTAGTTCTGCCATTTTGACTGAAATACGATTCAGGAGTAGAAAGGAATGGTAGAGAACTCACTTACCTGTAATTGGCTGCTGCGAGCACCTTCGGCTCGACTGCTTGCCTGCTTGGCTGGTTGCCCCACGTTGCGCGAAAGAATTGTCTTCTCTCGGTGATTTTTAGGTTATGCTTGTAACCCTCGTTTCGATGTCGATTAATGAGATTGCTATTTCACGGTGTGACAACTTGAGGCGAGATCTCTTTTACTACGCCGTTGCACCGACAAATTTCTTGTAATTGTTTCGCTGGTTGCGAATGAACTATGACGTGCTGCTTGGTCGAATATACCGACTGCTTCTATGTTTTCACTATATGTCACGTAGCGTCTCTCTTTACTCGAGTGACTACACTGCGCGACTGTTGCTGGCGTGCGTCGCTTCGATATTTTCTAGATCGATGCTGTGTGCCTTCTTTGTGCTTGTATCGATATCGATCGAGTGCTATGCTAACGTTCGGCTCGAACGTCTATGCTGCTTGCGAGCGTTGACGACTGTTTGTCTCTCTCTCTCTCACACACACTGCATTTCCCCGTATTATGAAGAGAAATAATGCACTTTTTTTGTCTATTTCTTCATTGCAGTCAAACGCATTTGTCCTTTTGCGTTGTTTGACACACGAAAACGGGAATAGCCCACGCGAGCATCCACGAACTATTCACTGCTTGATTTTTTATTGTTCTCGAAGTAGGCACCGCTCTTAGGCGACATGGCTGTCGTCACGTTTCCCCGCGATGTCATCCGACGCCGAGAACGTTCCATGGTTTTTTGTTGATTCTTGTAACACTTTCATGATTACCGTGTTACTTTTATGCACAACTTGCGCTTCATGGGCTACTAATTGCTGTTGGGCGCCAAACTATGTTTGGGAATGATTTAAATGGGTGTTTCCTTGTAATATACGCAGAGACTTTATTTTCGTGTATTTCGCTCAGTCACCATATTGCTAACTGGTTCTCTCGCACACCCAACGACAGAGGCGCTGTAGTCGGGAACAACACCTTTCATGTATCGGTTATATTCGATGATTCATAGTGGTTTTCGAGTTGTTTTGCCTGTTTTTCGGTTACATTTATCTGTATACACAATATTGATATTGTGTATAGTTGTTATCTTTCGTACATCTCGTTCATCTTTATATTTTAAAACTAAAAGTTCTCCTTTTCAGCCGGCATTTCTCGATTTTTTCTGATTGTTCCGCAGATCCGGATTTTTTTCTTTAACAATTTTTAAGTTATTACAACGCTATTATAATAGTTGTCCATGTATAAGTGATGCCATACATGTGTGCTATTTTCTAGAAGATTTTGTAATAGCGGTTTCTATATTGGTGCCTGCTTCCCAATAAATTTGGAAATTGGTAATATTTTGCTTCATATAAATTTCTAATAAGAATTCCGTATTTATTTATTTCACATGAATTATAAACTCTAAATGCTAACCGTCCACGTATCGTGGACGTCATGGACATGGTATCATGCTTCCCTCTAAAGAAATTTCTTCTTGTGGTTTATAAACTTAAATTTATTCCTATAATATTTTATTATTGGTTCGATTTTAAACAGTCTGCTCATATTATGAGTTATGTCCATATTTTTCGAAAAATGTATAAACCGTAAAATTTAATAAAACCTGTCTCGCGTTATTACTTTTGCGAAAAATGGCGTCGCAATCATAGGATTCGTTGAGCAATAATAAGACAATTTGTTGTTATGTATTTGTCACATTATAAGATTTACAGCTAGGAATTTGTGTAATTCAGGGATTGTTATATCAGTCCATTTCTTCGATTTTCTCGTACTCCCATGAATACGACACATTTGCGAGTCATACCGATTCGTTTCTGCTTTGGAATGACGTAGTTTTCCGTCGCAAACGTCTTAAGTCGCATGAAAAATAGGACCAACATTCGTGTACAGCGCGCGTGTGTGCGCCTTTATATAGTTCTCCATATTTCATGTAACAGAATTGGAATTCCATGGTGTCCAGGCCTTCCTTTTCATAATTTGTTATGTCTAACAATAAGTATTAGTCACAAAAGTGTTTTTGTGGCTCTCGTATTCCTAGCTGTTTAGCCTCACTTAACTGATTATGGTAGAGCAAAACGTGGGGGCGAGGAATGAGAGATGTGGTGTCACCGGATGGGCCCACAAAATGATTCCTTCGCGGGTGTCGTACAGTCTCCCTTATTACAATACAATAAACAAAATATTTTACAATACAAATCTCGACGCGTAACATACAGTATACTCCCCAACGACAACTCACGACCTTCCGGGATTCTAACAACGAGCCTTCCCATGACCTGTTTTTAACTCAATGTTTCTAACCAAATTTGCGCATCCCTTTACGGCGCGACTCCATCCTAATAGGTCTCACAATCAGTGTAATCTTCTTTTTGGAAGGTAAGCGCTCTATTCTCTGTAGCCTTCAAAGGCATTTGCGGGATCACATTCCTCTTACTAGAATGCGACGCCGCAGACTGTGGACGGCTTTGTGTTCTCTTCATCCTCCTGTAATGCCATCTTCGTTATTGGCGAATGTCCTATCGAAGGACGAGCCTCAATCTTATACCAAGTGCGCGCGAAATAAGTTCTCGATGTCAAAATTTTTTACTGGATCTAATAGTCTTTAATTTTACCGATAGAGCAGTATGAAAATTGTTTATTAGATATTTCGACTAAAATTCCCTCTCAATCGGACACTATCAAGAAACTTGGTAGAGTGTCGCGCCAAGTTCATATAGCGTAGCGGCGGCGAAACTAACACTATTTTTATTCTAGGGATGAATCTCTAATTTCAGTCAAGGATCAAGTCAATCGGTCCACTCGTTAATGAGATATTTGTAAAAGAAGATTTCAACTGCTCTGTTTCATTTTTCCCAATCTTCGCACCGTTCATCTACACAACACGTACAAACGCATTTTGTGCGTCAAGCTACCGTTCACACAGACTTTTCAGCCAATCATAAAGACTGTCTTCACAACAGTATAGAATTATTTTAGCCTTTAGCTCGCACGCCGAGCAGGACAGGCATTCGTGTACTGCGCATGCGTGCGTTCGTTCCCTACGCTTCATGTTGTTCGCTACGGTTTAGATGTCAGACATGCAAGTTCAAAGTGTCCGGGTGTTTCTCTTCGTAGTTTCAGTGTCTAGGTGTCGCAAGTGGAAGTCCAGGGTGACAATTGATGAATTATATGCAATATCATCTGATTTAACATTTCTAAAGATAATAAAGAACCATCATTTGTTAAAGATTCATGTTAATGAAGGTTGATATATGATTATTACAAATTTTACGCATGACAATTTGCAAAAATTAGTGAAATACCAGCAAAAATATCTACGATGTAAAAAAAGGACGTCAAATGTGTATAGCGGTTTCAGGTAATTCACGTACAAAAGGTTTTGAAATTTATATTTAATGCCAAGTGTGAATCCGTAATAAATGTCCTGCATTGCACCATACCTATATATGTTAAAGGGCTATTTGTTTATGTAAATATGCGTCATTTAATTCTATTGCAATATACAAGATATAACGTATTAATCACCTATTACACAACTAGTATTATCAGTAATGCATTTCTTACCGAGTACTGCTTAGCGGGACCGGACCGAAAATTGTTCGAATTTACTTTCTTCAAGCTATACGCAGGCTAGAGTGACAATTTCAAAAAAGAATAAGGCACTACAGAATATTTTTGATACTTTCATACTTATAAATTCTTTTCTTAAAAGTGGTCTTGCGCCCCGAGTACCCTGACCCCGCGAACGCGCGGTCGCCAGGCCGTCCAGTCCACACGTGCAGGAATGCGCTAAGTCAGGAAGGCAAACGGCTTGACGACCGAGAATTCCGAACGTGGTCGATTGCGCCACGATAAATTGAATTGCACGATTCGACGATTTTGAAGGAAGTGCAGCTCCGAGAAAGGATAGTCTACAGTCACTTTCCGAACGGAACGGGTAGTCTCCAGGAGCAGACACGTACAGAAAGATAGCTAAGTACAGAACTGAACTTATTCATCTCTAATAGACGAACGTCGTTGAACTGTATCTATTCTCTTGTTTAGTTTCAATAAATCTTCCCTGTTTCATTACATTCACGCGAGTTCCAACTTCTTAACCGGCAACGATCCCAAAAATTCTCTTTAATCTGACCTCTGGATCCGAACTTTTTCGCCGACGAGACTTTAAGGCCCAACAGTGGTTTATCATTAAATTAATCAAACGTTAGATAGATTCAACGGTTATTTCGACATTGCGGTCATGAAATAGAACTTCAGTACATAGTTTGTAATTACAATACATCTTAAACTAATTCCTCCCTTCTCTTTTCTATTTTCTTTAACCAGCTTATCCCTTCACCCTTTTCGCCCAGTATTCGCATCATGCTTGTGTTTTCAATTCGCGCTTTTTTCGCAGTCTCTCATCAAACGTATCGTTTCTGTTACTCTGTAACAGATTCTACACATACTCTTATCATCGGCTTCTTAGTATCTGTTGTTTCTTTCTTTATTTCCACATCTCCATCTCGCTATGAGTTTTTGGCTTCCTCTATTTTCTTGCTTCTTGACGTACTGCGGTAGATCTTTGTTTCTTATCATTTTATATCTTTGGCTATATCTTGATTCTCTAATTTTGCTTCTTTGTGTCTGCTTTTGTATGTCAGACTCCGTAATCTTCAATCTGCTGACCATGCCCATTCTCTCGTTTAGTAGTTCGTCCACGTGTGCTGACGAGTAGCCGCATCTGGTTAAGTAATTCTTTTTGTCTGTTTCCGTTCCTATTTCCATCCTCTGTCTTTCTGCACTCTTACACTATCTTTTTCCCTTCTGCCAGCCTTGCTTTCTCTTCGAATTTCATTGCTTTCTCTCCTGCCGCTATTCTTATTTTATCTCCCTTTGTCTCGTCTAGTACTATATAGCTTGGAGTGCATCTGTAGAGACCTAGTGTCCATTTCAAATATTTTATTTCTATTTTTTCTAGTTCTGTTTGCTCTTTGTATCCCCAGACTTCTACTCCGTACATAAATATTCCCTTAATTAAATAATCAAAGAGCATTACCCGTCTCTTGAAATTATCCTTAAACCTTCTTTCCGCAATTCCCCAAACTTGTCCCACTACCACATTGGCTTTCTTTTTCAGCTTCCTTATACGCACGTCTTTTTTTTCATTTGTTTGAAATATGTATCCCAGGTATTTTATTCTTTCACCTCTTCTATTCCCTTGCCCTTCCAAAACCATTTTCTTTTCTTTTTTCTTCCTCCTTTTTGGAAACATATCATTTTTCACTTTTCCGTATTTAGACTTAAATCCTTTCTCTTCAAGTATTTATCTACTCTCTTTAACATGTCATTAATCTCTTTCTCTTTCGTTGTCAACAGTACCAAGTCATCAGCATATGCGAGCGTCCAGAACTTTTCTTTTACCAGTATTACCACTCCTAATTGTCCACCCTTTAGCTTTTCTTCAATGTCTGACAGGCATAGTGCAAAAAGTGCTGGACTGAGTGGACAGCCTTGTCTTACTCCTCTTGTAGTCCAGAAGGTTTTCGAATTAACGCCTCTTATCTTGACTACGTTCTTGTTTCTGTTTATACTTCCTTTATCCTCTCTTTCAGTTGTTTACTGATTCCTTTCTTTTCAAGTATGTCCCAAAGCTTCTGTCGACATACCGAGTCGAAGGCTGCCTTTAAATACATAAAGACGGCAAATAGTTTTCCTCTTTTTTTTTTTTGCTCAGCTCCCCCAGTACAATAACAGTGGACCGGCGGCGGAGGCACGGGGCCCTTTTAGGTTGAGAGCCCGCACGCAAGGGGTGCCCAACCGCCGCGACGCACTATCAGTGCCTCGGCAACTTTAACCGATCACGGCTCCACGGGGAAGGCACCGGCAGAGGGGATTGTTTTTATCTTGGACTCCCACGAAACGTGGCAGAGAGGTATTCCCGGGAAGCGGGAATTCTTATTTCGTTTCGAGCGTTTCCTCTTTTTTCTCTTTTCCATCTTTACTTTACTGCTTCGTTACCGACTCCGCTTGTGTTGAGTCGCGAAAAGGTGTGGAGTCTCTCTTGGCTCACTGACCTTACTAGCGATACTATTTTGTCTTCAGGTCTGTCTTTCGTTTCGTTCCATTTTCTCTAAACCCCTCCTTCTTACAATTTCTTGTATCCTACTCGCGTGTCTATTCCTTGTTCTCTTTTCTCTCTTGTTATTTCTCGGATTTTTCTTTGTATCTTTCTTTTTGAGTCAGATCATCATCTATGAATACCCTTTTTCCTCCTAGGTCCTTCTTTTTCTTCATTATTTTCATTTTTCCTTCGCAGTTCTCCATCTCTACAACTGTCACTTTACTACTGTTCTCCCCTTTAGTCCCATTTCGTTTTGCTAGGAATTTCTCGCATTCTGCCTTTATTTCATCCCCGATAAACTCTTTGCCCTTTATTACTATATTTTCTTTTCTTTTTTCCCCTGTCTATCTAGTTTAATTTCCAGGTCTAATATTTTCCGTTTTAATTCAATATTTTCTTCTTTTATTTCAAGACGTTCTTCTCTCATTTCTTTAATTTTCTCTTGGAATTTCGCTATTTGTGTCATTAGAGCCTCGAATTTTACCATTATCCTCTCTTCCATGTTTTCCATCGTGCAAGATTCTTTTTCTGATGTTCCTCTTTAACCGGTGACCTGCCTGTTTTTTTTGCTTCTGCTGAAATCTCTATACTCATCACCTGTGAGTTCTAATAGGTCGTCTACTTCTCTTCTGGGACGACGACGTGTTCGCATCGCTTCGTCTTAGAAAGTTTCTAACCTCAACAAAGCTCAAAAAGTGTATTGAGCTTGATTATAACGTACAACGCCTGAGTTCCAAGATATCGCGTAAAAATTGAATTCCAACTACAAATTCATGCTCCAGCATTTGGCAATTAAACACTTCCACGGACAAGGTGGTTGAAACAGAATTGTTTGAAGGCTCAGAGACATCGTTGAGTTTTTAAATCACAGCCAGCTCCTTCAATGCAAACTGGTTCGAGGGCTTTTTAAATCCTTGTATGGCTACGATGAATTCCATTTTCACGAATTCCGTGAGGAAAGACAAGGAATTTATAAACAATTTTTCACTGCACCGCTGATGGGGTTGTATTTGTCTATACGATCATATACGATTAAACAGAACGTTGATGTCTTGGTAGGGAAATTGTTTTTTGCCTAAAATTCATGACGAATGTCAACTGACCCAAACTTTAAGAATTTGGTTTGTTTTGAACAGTCCATGACTATTAATGGGGTACATTCCAGATATTAATTTTTCTTTAGCAAGGGTTCAGGGTCTTTGCTCTAGCAAGTAGCTTGAAAATTTGCATATAACTTGTACAGCAGAGCGAATTGATTGCGATTAATGTTAAGGTTCATTTCTATAGAGGTAACATTGTGAATTAAAAAAGAGTTTAATGGCTCTGACGTTGCAATGATACAAAATTATGTCACCTTTATTTTTCCATTTTAAACATATTTTCAAGTTTTTTCAAAATGCGACATTTTTTATTTTACACAAAATTATCTTTGAAGAAAACTTGATTCTTCTTGAAAATGATCCATGGGCGAAACTGCAACGAAAAAAAATGATGGAGATATATAAGGCTTCTTGCGCGCAGCCCGTCGCAGCGGTAGCCACGTAACGAGTCGAACCCCGGTTGATAGGCGCCCGGTTTGTTTTATTTTTCCGTAGGAGGTCGCCTCTCCGCCGTCCCGTACGGGCCCGATACCCCTGATTAGGTCAGGGTAAGTGGAAGTGATAACAATGTATATGGGACCACAAGCTAAAATTTTATTATCATTCACTCACATACTCATTCCTACAATCGTACCTACTATTAGAGTCCTTAGTTCCTTGGTATTGCAACTATCTACTAGATTCTCTTTACTGGTTGGGCGAAGTGGTCCACAAAATGAGTTCGGATTTGTCACCACTCTCGTGGACTGATAGGCCGCGGCACTGCTCAATGGTTCTTTCGTCTACCCGGTAGGAAATCCCGGATAGAGATGCTGACTTTCGCGAGACTGACGGTGGTTCGGCAATGCACCTCGAGATACTCCTAGTTCCGTTTCTTACTAGTACAAAGAGACGACTGTCCCTCCCTGTTTCAGTCCGGGGCCGTGAGACACCGTCCTGAGACTGTGGACAGGGAGGGAAAGCGCTGATCCAGCTTCCCACGTGTCTGATCGACAAAGTCCGCCTTGCGCGTAGATGATCGCAGAATTCGCCAACAAAGCATAGCCGCTTGTCTCGTTCCTACGTGATGGCGACACTGATGAGCGTGCGCGTCCCAGCCATGGAAACGAAAAAATTTTGGGTACCAATGCTGGGACGCAATAGTATAAATTCTTTACTTTTATATTTTATATGTTTCTTAATTTACTTATTAAATGATTATTTTTAAAATTAAATTCAGAATTCGGGGTGTGTTTTGGAGTGAGTCTGCAGTCCCGAGTCTCTCTCGTCGATAATTGGGTATAATAAAGTACTTATTGCACTGCATGTGCAGTTCTTTTTCTTTTTTGCCTCACAGTTTTTTTTCGGAAGAATATGAGAAAAACTCACTTCCACACATTTACCATGCTTTTAGTCGAGTCCTGCTATATTAACATTACTAATGCAAAATAATAAATATGATATTTGCAAATAATATAATGGTGCCCTACTCTGTTATGTGCAATGAATTTTCTAATCTCCTTTTCTTCGCAGGCAACAACCACCCCCGATGAAATCATGTCTTTCGTGCCACCAACAGATCCATAGAAACGCGCCAATCTGTCCTTTGTGTAAAGCCAAATCTCGCTCTCGCAATCCTAAGAAACCAAAGAAGAAAGACTAATAATCGAAATTGTGTATGTACAACGCAACGTCCAATCACTCCGAATAAGTATTTAAATCTGTGTCAATATTTGAGTTTTTCGATATACTGGTGAATTATGATTTATAAAAGTGGAAATCCGCATTGCATGTTTCATCGATCCATTTAAAAATTTCTGTAAAATGACACATTCATTTTTAAATTAGAACAAATTAAATCGAACATTGATTATAAATACATTTCGCGTAGAATGTTTCAGGTAATGTATGTTCAGGCGACATACGAGATTCCAATTTTGATAGACAAAGAGAATTTAATTATTTAAATTGGTCGCATGCTATGTAATGTTCAAAATAAATATCTTGTAAGAGTAGAGACAACACGAATATTGTTTTCAACGTGATAAAGTCAATTAAATACAATTTCTAACATTGTACAAGAACTCCTTTTCTCAGTCCAAATTAGAGTCTCAAATTGTAGCCCAATAAACGACTTATACTAATAATTTCGCATTGGATATTCTACTATAAATGAAATAGTAAGATCGAATGATATGAATGTATTTCTCTATGTTTGTATGTCCCTACGTTATTTCTACACAACTATTAAAGATATTTCGTGATAATAAATTATCATTACGTTAACACACCTGACGTGTAGTGAGTAATACAAGCATCAAATTATAGACATTTTAACCATTAATTTAATTATACACTAAATTTGACATGCAATTTGAAAAGTTCACTGCACATGATTTCATGGAAAATGAGCTACATTAGTCAAGTTTTATTATACATCCTATTCTTAGTACTTTTTTTTCATATGCTGAGATGTTGAATGTTACAGTATCAGTTTAATAATAGTATTATTTTTAAGCTGAGATACAACGAAAGATGTTCAAAGATATAATATTATTTTTTGTTTGATAATGTCATTCCCTGATTTACGTCGTTTTGACTAACGTCGTCTATCGCAGAACCAATTTTAACGTATTATCGGGGTATGATTGTACTGTACCAATAGGGCATTAATATAAGTCAAAGGAATTCGAATTGCATAACTTCATTTTTATTTTGAGACATAACAATAATCTGATTTACAATAATATATCCACGTGTAAGTTGTTTATTACATAAGTCAAGCATAGTATTACCTAATATAGGTAAGAATGAGTAATTCAAACAACACTTATCCCTTTGGAAAGAAAAAAATGAAATGACTATATCTGTTTGTATCCACAAATTTACATAATTTATAATCGATTTATGTTAATTTTTCAATAAATTATAACTTTGTCGATTTTATTAACTAGAAGCATTAAAATTCAGAATAATTAGTTGTACCGATGAATTCCATTTCATAGAAAATATTAAATTTCCAATGTAAAGGAGACAAGAAGGTTTGTATATGTCAATTATTTAATAAATCTTTGAATATAACCAGATACAATTGGTATTGTCCAATTGCAATTTTCTCCCTATCATTGGAAATCCGGATGTTGATAATCGTACGCCGTTCATTTCAAGATCAGAATTAAGAAGATTTAGTATTCTTCTCTCATGTTTATTACAACAATGAATTTCATCTGGTATCTCTCCTTATCTGTTATTCTCTTTCACTTTTCTACTCTGTTTACTCTACAACGTTACATGCCGCGTACCTACAAAATCTTATCCACTGCGTTTAGCAACTCTGCTCAGACGACCTTGGGTACTTTCTGCTTCACGTAATGCTCGTGTAAAACAATCTCCAACGAAATATACATCCAAATATCCGCGACCACGTCATCCCAATAACCGATCAATGAGGAAGTCCCGTGTCTCCGCCTGACGCCCAAGCCCTCCAGTGTTCATAACCAGTTTTTTTTTTGTAAATACATCAAGTGCACAACTCAGATCAGCAGAACAGTATGCTTCCTAGGGCATGTCAGTAGACGAAATAGTGAACAGTGGACCCTCAAGGCATGCTAAGAGGCAACGTGGAATTTCCTCTCTTTGACAAGGATTTACATATTAAGACAACCTATTCATTAAAATAATTATGCTTAAACCGCTAGTTGTCAGTTATTCTATAAAAATTGTAAACCTCTTTCTTCCTAGCTACCGCTAGAGTAGGTTAAGTTCGTTGTACAAACAACTACCCATTCATAAATATCCGACTTTAATAATAAACGCGGCTCATCGACACACTCACCCTCACATGTACACGCACACTCTATCATTTTACACCCCCCCCCCCCCCCCTTTATATTGTGCCCATTAACCCTTTGAAGCATACATTTCCTTATATACGATTTACTAGAAATTTGGTACTCGGAGGTTTCTGGGGCCGCTGATGTTTTGCGCCCCGAGTACCCTGACCCCGCGAACGGGCGGTCGTCAGGCCATCCAGTCCACACGTGCAGGAATGCGCTAAGTCAGGAAGGCAAACGGCTTGACGACCGAGAATTCCGAACGTGGTCAATTGCGCCACGATAAATTGAATTGCACGATTCGACGATTTT
>JARQTG010000228.1:0-240969 GCA_030142615.1 Syrista parreyssii
AGACTAAAAAAAAACTGTCTATGACCGAGACAGCTTGACATAACTCGTGGCTACACGGGGCATGCGTTGCTTTTCTGTTCGGACCGTAGGTAATTTTTCTAGTTAGCGCCTGGATAGAAGTAGGGAAAACTAGCTCGTACAAAACTAGAGCACGTATACTAATTCTACTAAGGAGAGTAGAAGAAAAAATGATAAACGGTACCAACATTTTATAGATCTCACCCGGATGCAGTATTGTATCTAACGATGTATGCTTAATTCACACGTGGAAAGAGTACTCGACTCTAACAAAGGTTTTTATTTCATTAATTATTTATAATTTCAGCGAATATTTTCCAGTCTTTAAAAACACGTATTTGAATCTTAGTTTAATAAAAATTCTTGCAGTGAAAACACCCGATGTTAAAATAGGGGATTTCACCAAATATGATACCGGATTAAACGAAATCACACGCAGAAAAAAGTTTCGTTGTAACGACAAAAAACTAGTTGCACCAACAAAAATTGTTTGCTACTATTTACACAACTACTATTTGTTAAATTATTTTGTACCCATGAACCATTTATATTGTTCGGACATCGATTCAAATAAATATTTGTTACAAAATTTCTATGACAAAATAATTGTGTTAACGCAGCAAAGAATGGTACAACCAAAGTAACCCTTTGCACTCGAGATTTCTCCAGTTTCCATATACTTTGACATTCCGATTTGCCGAAACAACTGTCAACTGACGTTTCAATTCGTTGAAAAGATATAATAGCTTGCTATCCACCATATCAAATACGGTACTACCAAATTCCGATATTTCGTCTATATAATAAAATAAAACATTATGATACGTGTTACATTCATACGTTAGAATAACAGGACTAATGCGTATTTCAAGAACATATGTATTTGTCACTTCGTATAACCATTCGCACAACAGGACCGCGTGTAACCGAGAGTCATTAACCTGCTCACTCTGCAATCGTTACGTTTGAAGCCGCACGAGCGCTCAACGATCCTGCCCTGCATTTGGTACAGACTACCCAAAGTTTGATTGCCTTTACAAATGTAATATCATTTTGAACGTTACGATAAAACCATTTTGTTGGAAAGACAAAATATTACCAACAAAATTATTTCATGCGATTAACGAGACAAATCTTACTTATTTTCTTGTGCCAGCAATATGATGCGTAACATGGACAACATGTTTCCGTGTTACAACCAAAAATTGACATCAAAACGATTTTGCAGCTGAGACTAAATTATTGTTCTGAGGGCAGAAGAGAACCCATAGAAATAGGAAATCATGAAAGGGCAAAGACGCTTTACGAGACTACAATAAGTTGGATTACGTATGCTCTGTATGCTTTAGCCACATTAGTCGCATTAAATATAATGAATAATTTTAAGATGTTTTACGAGTCCCCTCGACAACTCAGTTACGGAACTGCTGTAGTAGTACCGTATTTGATATCGTGGACAGCAAGCTATTATATCTTTTCAACGAATCGAAACGTCAGTTGACAGTTGTTTCGGTAAATCGAATATCAAGCGGCAACAAGCCATTTTGTTGTTTCGTCTATTAATTTGGTTGTACCATTTTTTGCTGTCGACACAATTATTTTGTCACATAAATTTTGTGACAAATACTTATTGAAATTGTTTTCCGAACGACAAAAATGGTGCATGGCTACAAAATAATTTAACAAAATTCTTTTGTGCGGTTAGCAATAAAATTGGTTGTTTAAATAGTAACAACAATTTTTTTAACGTTACAAAGAAACTTTTTTCCGAGTGCATACTCTAATAGCGGATTGAAATGTTCGAACTTTAAAATGAGATATCTAGGAAAGGAAAACCGTACAAGGCAAACGAAAATGGATTTTGAAGATATAATATAGTACTTTAACAAGTTATAAACAGAATTGTATAAAACATTTTTTTTCTTCTATTATAATTATATGCATATGGCTCAAATCATCATTTTCACATTTAACCCTGAATATCTGGAAAATTTGACGTGATGGAGCAATACTGAGGCCACATTCGTGTTCAGGACGAAAAATTCTATAAGGAATGATAGGTCCCATCCATGTTACAAGATGGCTGTTGGACAGTATTATGGAAGTAATTCACGAAACCAGAATTCTTGTACGACTGAAAAGTCCACATGAGACTTTAGGCTCATCCTGGTTCTAATTCGAGTTCATGCAACTTTAATATATCTTCGATTATTCCGAGAAGACACATAAGTCCTGCATCCTTATGTATGAAAGAGAAGAAATAAAAAATCTAGAGTTCGAATATCAGAATTCGACGACGATGTGTACCATACATTTCGTTTTGTGAAAATCCTTATTGTAACTTTTTAAAAAGAGATTTTCATCTACGGCGAGGGTGTTATGCCCCAACGACATATAAATCAGTTATTTTCTTTTTCTCAATCACATTCGCCGGTCACTAGATACGAAGACTTGCCGTGCGACACTGTCGTCAAGTCCTGCGGCCCTTAGATAGCTAAAATTATATCTCAGCGTAATAATAACTTTTTCTGAGCTCTACTTTATAAGCAGAACATCGAGCCAGTTGTCATAGTGAACAGTTAGAGTTAACATCGTTTCTCAGAGAATAAATCAAAATAGAATAAATAAGTTTAAAACTTTCGTGTTAACAAGTGTTGAAGATTAATTACAATAACTTCACGGGATAACAATGTATTTCATTCAATTGTTGGTAGTATATTTATTTCGAACATATTAATTTATTTGAATCAACCTTTATTGGACAACAGTCACCGATAAAGAAATTTATTTGTTGCTACTTAATTTTGTTCACCCGCAAAAAAAGGTCTAGTTGAATCAGCTGAATTCATGTCTTCAGTTCTTTTTTATTTGAATGAACTGGTAACTTTCTTTCAATCAAATATCCGCATTCACTTCAATTATTGTAGTACATTAATGTTGAATTTATTTCTTTATTGAGACCAACACTCGTATGACAAACATCTCGTATTAAAAAATTCTATTCAAGAATATTCTTGAATCGAGCGTTTTGCCTCTGGTTCGTCAGTAACGTGAGCGCGTTTGGTTTATTTGTTACGTACGAAGGAAAATGTATTCGGCTCAAATATATATTTGCTACTCTCTAATACCGAATCAGTGAAAATTTCACTTATTATTTTAATTGTTTAGAAACACACTGAAAAACTGATTTTAGGTCTAATCCAGTGCTAAATCAGTGGTTTGTGTTACAAAAGTCCCATCGGGTTCATTGTGGCTTCATCACATTGTTTCTCGCATTGTCTCATCAAGTATTAGTCGCTTTTGGTGGTCCTAATTAATCATACTAACGAACATTGAATTCATACAGCTTCCAATAGTATTACGATAACATAGTACTCTCATTCGCGACGAACGTACGCTCTTAAAATGAATCAGTGAATTAACACTGATCATTGCAGTTATAAATGAACCACCGACAATCAGTGCAAATTCTACCGATTGAATCAGTACCGAGAAAATAAATGTTTTGTACATATATTTATTATTATTGTAGAAATGTCGACTGAATGTTGAATTTAACTATTCTGGGTGTTGAGATGTGTTGACCATTCGCAGCCTTGTTAAAAAGAACAAACTATCGTGTGCAAGGGTCATCTTCAGGCCTTTGTTGATAAAACCAGTAAACAAGTAAGTTACAGAGAAAGAAATGCAAACCATATAATATAATATATGTATATTATAATATATATAATATATATTATAACCATAAACCACAAACATATAGTTTTCCCCGATAATTATATGGATAATAAATCACAATGTAAAATTTTTTTAATGGATGCGTGTTGTAGCTCATGCGATTGGTGCACTATTTCGGCCACTGTGAGTGGAACTTGAATTTGCGATCGTCGGGATGCTCCAAGTAAGAAATGTGACACTCTACTACCCACTGAAGAACCAGTCTAATTTATAAATTTTACTTCGATTAAGAAATATACTGGTCAACACTTGTATACTATATATATGCCCCACTTCAAGTAGGACACCTGAAGGTGCCGCAATCGAGAACGGTTTTCCCTCTCGTTTTCTTGCAAAAATCTAATGATACCGACCGGCGATCAAATATTCCGACAGCTTCGACATGTGTCATAAAAATAGACAATAACATCAAAATCGAGAGTTAGTTTATCCAAAATAATCGAATTTACCGAACAACTTATACTTCTGTGTGATAAGTAGTAAGTAAGGTTTTTAATAAGCTTCATTTAAGCTTCATCTCTACCTACACCGAGAACTTATCGATGCTCGTCGTTCTCCCTTTTCAGATGATCAAATTTCGTATTATCGTTCTGTAGCATGTAAAGAGTTCATCTACGCTGTTTCCATGTAATCTCATATTCCGAAGTACAAGAGATTCAATCCTAGAGTATTCAAACAAGTTAGTATGAACATCCCCTAGTCACGATGAGAGAGAATCTCAAGATGATTTTAAAGAGAAAAGCAAAGACATGCATCGCTTCGTTTCACCCACACTTTCATCTTCACGAAATTATAGCAGTTTCCCAGTAGGAAAGAACCATTCTTTGGTAAGAATGTTCTCGGGGTGAAAAAAGGCGATACATGTTTTTGCATATTTTTCTCAGACCATTTTTAGTTCTTACGTATTTTTGGAACATCCAAGAATTAACAACAGCGTTGCGTAACTCGCACACGAGAAGGTGGAGAAAGCCGTAATTTGTTGGACATTCTGTGGATGAAATGAAGAGATACATACATGTTTTGCTCTCCTCTTTTAAACTATTTTGAAATTTTGTCTCTCCGTGACTCGGGATTTTCATACTAACTTGTGGAATACTCTAGGATTGAATCCCTTGTACTTCGGTATATGAAATTACATGGAAACAGCGTAGATAAACTCTTTACATGCTACAGAACGATAATACGAAATTTGATTATCTGAAAAGGGAGAACGAGGAGCATCGATAGGTTATCAGTGTAGGTTACGATAATTAAAAGCTTGTTAAATACAAATAATGCATTGATTACTCAGATGAAACTTATTAATAATCTTACTACTTACCATACAAAAGTATAAGTTGTGCGGTAGATGCGCTTATTTAGGATAACCTAGCCCTCGATTTTTGTGATATTGTCTATTTTTGCGGCACATGTCGAAACTGTTAAAATATTTGATCGCCGGCCGATATCATTAAATTTTTGAGCGAAAACAAGGGGGGAACTCATTCTCGATCGCGGCAACTTCGGGTGTCCCACTCGAAGTGGAGCATACGGTATATGGAAGCATAATAAAGTTCAAAATTACTTTTGTCATAAGCAATTGTACGAATATGTATGTATATGCATGATTTGCATGCATTGTAAAGAAAAATAACATATTTCGTTCGTTAGTATGACCAGTTATTATCAGCAACAGCAACTCACATTCGACGTGAAAATGCGACAAACAATATGATGAAGCCATAATGAACTCGATGGACTCTTATAACACGAAACCACTGATTTAACAGTGGATTAGACCTGAAATAACTTTTTCTTCGATGAATTTTCAACCAACTGAAAACAACAGTGAAATTTTCACTGATTTTTTCTAAGATAAACAAATATACAGGGTGAGGCGAAAATTCGCAAAGAAAGTGATTTCTCGTGGAAAAGAAAATCGAAATTGCAAAATAAAGTTTTTCTCTACGAAAGGCTTCATTTTGAGGAAAAAAAAAAAAAACTAAAAATGAATTGGGGCGCATGCACTTGACTGATACTCGACTTATTTTCATTAGTATTTTCTTCACATAAAGAATAATCGAAGATTTTTAAAATGACCCATTCGTTGTGCTTTAATTCAGCATTGTTTTCTTCCATGCAAAGCTTACGAATTGGGTATAACAATTCCACGATTACTCCTCAGTAAGTGCAACGTAAAGCATTGCTAATATTATGGCAGAACGTGTGTCTCTGAGTCACTGTTTTCGGAATCCGTGGCTCACAATCAGTCATTTAATAAATCCCTTAAAATACAGTTATACAAAAGTTCATCTCGAAGCACAGAGAATCACTAGTTTCACGATGCGTAAAAATCACTCCAAATTTCACAAATTTTACAGGAAAATGGCCGTTAAACGGCACCAAAAAGCTGTTCCTAAAACTTAACAATTCTTTGTGCATTGCAGATTTCATCAAGGATAATCGAAAAACGAAGATTATTCCTACCATTTTACTTCATCATCAGTTACTTTCTGATAAAACTTACAGACAGATTTCTTTTTCATTTTTCGATTTGTTATTCTTTCAACAATTTTAATGTGGCAAAATGTTAAACTCTTAAGACAGTAAGCTTGGAGGTGAACATTTGTGCCCTATTTAAACAATTGGCGATTTTCTCATTAAGTAAAAAATGAGTGGCCTCGCAGGCCCCAGATTCTATGGCACAGCAACTTACCCTCTTCCAAGCATAAATGTATGCTACATCCATAAGCGTCCAGTTTTCAGGTAATGGTGCTCTTCGATGGCATATTTCAATTGTGTTGTGAGTCATGTCAACACTGTACTTCAATGCAAGGAACTTCTTGAGATGAGCGATTGTTACGAGAGCTGGACATTGAAGATATCGCCGTGTACTTAGAGGAGTTACGTTTTGTACTTGATCGATATCAGTTTGATTGGACAAAATATTCAATGGATCTGTCCCAGGCGGTAAATATTCCAAACTCAGACTAACAGCATCCTCCGGTGCGAATATTAATCGTCCACTTACATCCTCACCACGCTGCTCCGCACTGGCTGAGTCAGCTGTCAAGAAGTACAAAATGCGTCATTATGTATTAAGACAAAAACAAAATATTTTATGGGGCCGATTCGACTCGGTTCGATTCGAGCCGATTCTCATCTTGATGTAGCTTGACTCGAGTCGATTCAACTTATCTTGACTCGAATCGATCGGCCTCGCCTCGACTTAACCCTCTCCGTTTTTATAATACATTTCTTTAGATGCTCTCGATTTTGTTAAATGCCACACATTTTGTAATTTCCTAAACTTATAGCCACTCAATTTCCAATAAAGGGCTATATAAAAGGTTATTTCACAGCGATCAATAAAGCGATCGTACAATATTTGTACATATACATCTGCTCCATTGGAATATAAATCGCAGAACATTTCTCAACTTCCGATAATAAATTCGGAATATGTATACATACGTATAAATATATATTACAATCTATATTTAAATAATTAAATTTTGCTATATATACTACGATGTTATTAAAACATTGAAGCCTACAAGGAATATTCGAAACAATCCAGTTGTTTGCTGTATATGTACAGCATCAACATTACCATCAACAGGACTGGTTGAAACCGTTGTAAAGGACGTATTAGACAGAGGTCTCGAAAAACGAGCAAAAACCCTAAAAAGAAGGGTGAAAGAGGTACCAGAAAATTGAGAAAATGATAAGAAATACAATGAGACATAAAAAGGGAAAAGGTACAAGTATTTGGTATTGAGAACAAAAACAGATGTCGAAATTGTTAACGATAGCATAAAAGGGTTGCAACAGAAGACAAAAGAGTTCACCTAATGACGGGTAAAACGAAGGGGAGGAGACGGAGAGCAACGACTTCAACTCAGCTGGGACGCCAATATACAACTAGCTCAAGTAGCATAACAGACTGTATTAAGATGAGGAAACAAAAATAGAAGAAATTAGAGATTTCACAGAAAAATTTGGAGCGCACTTGGCAAAAGCAAAAAAGAAAAGCAAGAAAATCACCACTTGAAGAGAGAACGGAAAAAAAAAAAAAGATAGACCCAAGAAGAAAAGAGGATATTCATAGATAATAATCTGACTGAAGGAGAAAGAGAGATTCGTAGAAAAATCTTATAAATAGAAAGAGAGAAACGAGAATAGAATACAAGAAATTACAGGAAGGACGAATCTGGAGAAAATGGAACGAAAGAGAAGACAGGAACTCTAGATGGCGAAGAGAAAGGGAAAATTGAGAGAAATCAAGAGAATATAGTAAAGCAGAAACGAAAAGTAAAGATCGCGAAGCAGAGGGCCAGGACGAAGACGGTAGAGAGAAAATTTCAAAATGAAACGAAAGTAGTCACAGAGAAAGGAGTAAGCACATAAGAGAGAAGCAATGGTAATTAAGTATTTGGGAGATAAGTACAAATTACTTTTTTGAAATACTTTTCTTATGACTGGAGTAACAACGAAGGACAGAGAAACTCAGTAGCATAAAACTCTCAATAACGTATATGTTTCTACCTTCATAAAAGTTTACAATAACGTAATGGTCTAGCCCTAGTTTGTCTATAGTCTTTTTTATACTATTCTCACTTTCTCTGACCCGGCTTACTCATCACGCAAGAGGTTTCTGCGCATGCGTAACTCGAATAGGTGGAGAGTTGTAGTATGTTATTGAGAGATGGCTGGTCCCAAGCGCTGGAGGAAACTACATGAAAATGTATTAAGTGACTCTTGCCTGGTGATATTTACTGGAGATAAAAAAGGTACGGAAGAAAATGCAAGGCGAAAGAGTGAAATAATAAATGAGATGCAAGAAAAAAGACTAATCATAGGTGAAACCAGATAGAGAATCTTTACTATGTATAACAGAGCAGGGTCAAAGGAACTCGTGGATGAAGAAAATAGATTGATAGAAGAGACAAAGAGTCTAGTGTTGGGCCGAGATTCAAATTCAAGAATAGGGAGTAAAATAGGAACCTATAGAGAACAAAGATGGAACGAAAGAAAGTCGAAAGACAAACTCTCCTGTTTCATCCGCGCTGATATTGACATTTAAAATTACACTGTTTCTTCTCCTGGATCTAGTAATCTCCTGAAGCAAGAATATCAAGGTTTGCGCATGTAAAAGAGAAAAAGAGAAGAACATCCGTAATTGACTACGTGCTAATTCATGAAAGAGCGATGAAAGTAAAAGTAGAAGATTTTACAGTACTAAATAGGGTAGAATGAATCACACCATCTGCCGCTACAGGTAAGCTTAAACTCTAAGCGGATGAGGATGAAAGAGGAAAGAGATATGCATAAAAAATGTGTTATACGGAACGAAGAAAGTATCAAGGCGCAAGTACAAAGAGAAAACAAGCAAGTATATAGTACGCGTTGCTGAGACAACGTGAAACGGGGGTATGGGATATGGAAAATACCAATACGGGGGGAAATATATCAATACATGACTGGGAAGCACATTTAAATGAAGAAGAAAAGGTAGAGACAGAGAAAAGAGTAAGAATGTAGGAAGAGTCAAAACTTGAACAAGAAACGGCAGAAGATGTGTTAGACTACCACTGCAATGAAAGACTTTTGGATGAGGAGGTAGAAAAACAAATAAAACTACTAATGCAAAAGAAACCTCCAGAAGCAGATGAAACTCAAAACGAAGCGTGAATATATTCAGAGGAAAATACAAAGAAAAAGCTGCAAGACTATCTGCGAAAGATCTGTAGATTAAGTTTTCCGGATGCATGGAAAGAAGGAACATCTCCCCATTATATAAAAAAAAGATATATTGAGGACGTAAAGAACTATAGAGGAATAGCCTTACGTAAGACAGGTTATAAAATATATTCAATGATATTAAACAAAAGGGTACGAAATAAAATGGAAGATGGAAAAATCCTCCCAGATACGCTGGCAAGCTTCAGAAATTCTTGAAGCACGGCGGATAACATTTATCCTGAACCACGTGGTAGAAAGGAAGCTGAATAAAAAAAGGGGATAACTGTTTCTTGCTTTGTGGACTTGAAGGCAGCCTTCGACTCGGTATGTCGTTAGAAGCTTTGCAAAATCCTAGAAAACAAAGAAATCAGTAAGCAACTACGAAATGGATAAAGAACAAGAGACATAGGCAAAGTAAGAAGTGTGAAATCGAATTTTTTTTTTACTACAAGAGGTAAGACAAGGATATCAAACATTGAAGGAAAGTTAAAAGGAGGCTGGCGTTGCAGCAAAGAAGAAGAAGAAATGAATGAGTTGTTAAAGAGATTCGAAAAATACTAAGGGAAAAGACTTCTAATTCTAAATACAGAATGTTTTCAAAAAGAAGAATAAAGAAAAGAGAATGAATGTGGAAAGGAATAAGAATATGGGGGGGGGGGAGGGGGGTAAGAGAAACGAGATACCTGAGATGTACGTTAGAAACAAACGGAAAAGAAGACGCACGTATTAGAAAACTAAAAAAGAAAGCTAACGTCGTAGTGGGGCAAGTTTGGAGGATAGGGGAGAGAAAGTTTACGGATAATTTTAAGAGAAGATTAATGGTCAAATTATTCATGTAGTTAAGGAGATTGAAGCGCTTGACATTGGTCAAATTAGTGCTAAATATTTTGTATTGTTTTTACAATGTTGTGCGGATTAAGCGGTCGCATCAAAGTGCGATTTATATTATAACATGTGCTCATAAGCCAAAGAAACATTCATAGTGATAAATTTACAATAATATTACCCGATTAATGACGATTTCCAAAGAGCCACAGTTTTGTTCAATTTTTTCCAAGAATAATCCGTATTTTTTTACCGATTTTAATTAAACATTCTATTCCTCACATAATCCTCTACGAATTCACCGTCTAGATATTTGATAGTGCTAACCGTTTAATAATTATAGCCGTTTACTTATGGACAACAGGCTGTAATTTGTAAACGGTTAGCACTATCAAATATCTAGACGGTCAATTTGTAGAGCGTCTTTCGAGAAACAGAATAATTGGTCCCGTATTATAAACGGTAAAGAATTACAGATTATTCTTGGGAAAAACTCAACGAAAAGATACCTTCTCGGAAATTAACGTTAATTTTTTAACGCTTTTTCAAATCCATCAGTATTAATATTTCTCTGGATTAGAGAAAAAAATGCTGTAACACAAATGATACTCAACCAATATTAATTAATGCATGGAACTTTACAAAATTAATTACTAAAATTTAGCACTGATTTGACTAGTATGAAGCGCACCAACCTCCTTAAGAGGATAATTTTGTATGTAACTGGCGTCTAAGGGCTACGAGAACAAACACAACTAAATAGAATACAAGGCAAAATACTTGATACGGGCACGAGCCTTTAGCATATAGTGCTGGGAGAAATGAAGAGAAAGAAAAAATTGAGGATAACAACAGGAGAGAGTAATAAAATTGGAGAAGAGAGCGAGAGAGCGAAAATTACCCAATCAGATGCAACATACGAGTGGACAATCTACTAAGCGAAAAAATACTCATGACAGATTCAAACATAGAAAATCAGAGAATTCCGACATAATCGCAAATATAAAATAATAAGATACATGAACATGTGGAAATACCTAGAAAAATTAGGAAATAGAGGAAACCAAAAATAGATTACGAGATGGAGATGTGCTAGTCAGGTTAGAGACTGGGAAATTGAAGATAAGAAAATGTGTAGAATCTGCCACAGAGGAATAAAGTCGATACAGCACTTAAAAAGAGACTGTGGTAGGATATGAATTAAAGATATAAGGATCATGCAAATATTGAGAGGTAAGGGAGAAGTGATGGGTTGGATAAAGGAAGCAGCAAGGAGGTGGAACGTAGTAGTTTAAGAAGAATTGTAATTACTATATCATGTATCAAAGTCCTATTTCAAGACCAAAAAATCGAAATAAACAAATTCTATCATTGCTTACTATTTGTCATGCAGAGAATAGATACACAAGGCGATTGGCTTATAAGAAGAATTTTCACTGTATTATATTACTAATCCCTTTCAAATTATATATTTCTTTCCTGACAGAGTCTATATTTGATATTAAAATATGCAATTAGTATTATTAACTACACTAATAAAAGACTATGATACTAATGGCTCTAATTATTGAATATATTTGTTGTACGACTTAAACTACGTTTTTACTACCCTCATAGCTTAAAGAATAAATATATAACCATTTGTTATAGCTGAACTATTTGCACACATCTTCGCAAACCCATCGCAATTCATACATAAACATTAATCCATTGAATATTAATCTTTTAGAATTGAAGACACATTGTAAAAACTGTTGCTCTCAGTAGATAATATATTGCAAACTGACTTTGTCTTTCTATTCGGTAACTGGTATTTAATGAAAGGTTATGTTTTTTCAATCTTTGAATACCTCAAGTAGCAACAATTTTAAAACAATCCAACAATTTAATTAACATTAGCTTCGTCATCATGAGTCATTTATCTTTCTTCGATAAAAAAAAGTGTATCTTTCAAATAACTTGAGCATAACCAAAATAATAATAATTTAAAATTGTCTAAATGATTTCGAGAATATTAAGTAGCAATTTATAGAAAATTCCTATTGCAATGGCAAACAGTTGATTACATAATTTTAGTCTAACATTCACATAAAGCTATGAATAATTATTATTCATAAAGCGAGAAGCTTGAAAATGATACTACACACCAATTATATGGTTGGTAGAATAACCGCGAATGTATCATCTGTTATGCTACATAGTTACTGCCAAAAAAAGTATTACTTAAAAAAGTGAAGTTCTATTCAATATAGGCAGTATGTCCTCGTGGATATACAAATTTAAACATGAAACTGATATGGCATATCAATGTATGAGTGGAGAGGGTTAATTTCGAGTCGAGTCGAGTCCGACTCGACTCGGCCTGTTATTCTTTTTTTTTTTTCTTTTTTCGTGGAGCTTACCACCTCGGAGATGGTGTAGGCTATCGGCACGCCCTGCAATCCATTGAAAACCGTTTCATTTATAGTCGTGCGTTTTATATATTGCTACATATGCGCGTACGTTATGTGTTACTAGTACCTAATTCTTCATCGTCGTTTTGGCCACCGTTAATTTCGCAAGGAGAATTGACAATACAAGTTGAATATACGAAATTCATTGATAACACTTACCATGTTCAGGATGCTTCTTGTAAAAGTCACGTCGACGTCGCATTTCTCGATGATACAATCCTGGCACCAACTTATACACAATGTCCTGCAGTGCTTTGTCTGCTCTTTAAAGAGAATAATCACTCAATTAAACACAACACAAATGATTAACATGATTACATGTTTCCTTGTTCTATCATATTATCATAATAATTCCATAATTTTTACAATCACTAATTTCCAAACATTAATGTTTTGATTAAATAGTTTTTTCAAATTGATAATTCTTTTAAAGCTAAAATTTAATGAGTGTTCTTTGCAGATGTTGATAACTCAGCAGCCAGGATAAATAAGTCAACAGCAAGTTAGAATTTAACGTTTCGACCCATGTTTCGGGTCCTCTTCAGGAGTGTTTTATTATAAATATTCTGGATGGATAACAAAATATAAAAGACCATTTTAGTAATTAGAGTCAAGTCAAACCTGAAACATGGGTCAAAACATGAAATTCTAACTTGCTGTTGATTTATTTACCCTGGCTGCTGAGTGATCAGCACCTGCAACAACACTTATTGTATACATCCAGCTGACAGTTCTACTTTAATAATTATAAAATTTAATGTCTCATATCTTTAGAGTATTCATTACAATGTACATATCAACTTACTTGATATTAGGCTTAGCTTTGTTAAGCACGTGTCTGCAGGAAGGGCAGTGAGCTTCTGATCTAAGGTGCTTCAGAATACAACTCCTACAGACTATAAAAATGTTAAAAGCTTATAATGTTTGAAAGTATCGCATTTCATTAGTGTGTAATCAATTTTGATTATTAATACTTTAGATATAATAATCCCATATACTTACAGGAATGTAGACATTCTACTACTGTAGTGGCATCGATCAGGTATCCTCGGCAAAGAGGACACATCAGGTAAGGATTCACATCCCTGAGATAAGTTCGTCTACTCATTCCAGCCATAGTAGTTTCTTGATCACAGAAAGATTTTCTAAAACATAAAAGCAATAAGCATTAGCTTACTTCTGGTAATAATTTTATCACCAAAATCTTGTAAGTGACCATATTAAGGTAAACAGCATCGTATATAATCGAAGGAAATGACTTTTACTATTGTGAAAATGTAAGTTGTCTCCTACTCATGATCACAGATAAACACAAGTGCCATTAATTAAATAAAACTTTACATTGTATATTTTTAATTACATAATATTTGTATGCAAAAATGAAAATTGTATAACTGTCAGAATATAAAATGTTTCTTAGTTAAATAGTGTGTAATAGAAATTATTTTCATAAATTCATCATTGGCAAAAACCGCTAAAAACATTAAGAGAATCAAAGTAATGTTAATAATTGTTGCTTGAATCACTGCTCCCATACATTTTCAAGAAAATAGAAAAATCATGATGCTTGCTGTCTAGACTTTTCCATCAAAGGAAGACACTGAGAGCTATCTGCGATTAAAACATTTGTGTGTTCCTTCATTTTAATCAACAATGTTCCTTGAGGACCTCAGTTAGTCCTTTTGGCCTTTCTCGTCCCGAGTTTCTTCCATGATGACGTCCTTAACCGCTTGTAGAACAGCCGACATACTACAAATGCCAAAAAAACGAATACTGCCAAATCTACATTGTGCAGTACATTCATCAAACATATACGAGTAAAAATGAAAGTGAACCGCAACAATTTAGCGTAACCCAGTCGTTCCAATCAGTTTCAAAGAAAGTCACTAGATGAAAATTTGTATAACTTCAAGAAACATTGATAATCATATACAATAAAGCACTGAAAAATACAACTACAGAAAGTAGTTATATCGTTAATATCAATTTCCAATTGAATCCAAATAGTATTGATAGTACTTTTTTTAACATTAATGTACCATACTTTGAACAAAAATTGAAGTGACAAACAGACAAATGACTGAAAAGTAAATAATATACAGTAATTATATTCCATATTATCGAATACTTTGTAAGATCAAAGAATTTGAATTAGAGTCCCCGAACTATAAAATATGCTAAAAAAAAATATCGAAGGCATACATAAAGAGAATTCTTTGGTAGACAGAGTATACAGGAGTGTACGTACATTCGCGCAAACATGAGGGTTTCTTGGATTAGGGGTAGCAGGAATGGAGGAAATGTTCTCACACAGAGTAGTACACGACAGTATAGCCAGTACAAGGATACTACAAATCGATGTATATATGGTACAGTATAATGCAAGGAAAATTAAAGGGTGAAATGTATAGACAATACGAAAACATTATAGATTTGATATATAGAACTTACTGTAGCATGCTGCAACATATATAGATACAGTCAGCGTTGAATGAGCTGTACAGTTGGTACAGTCCGTTTCGATGTCAGTCTTTGTGCGGCGAGCATCTCCACATCCATTACTTCGTCAACCTCCTATATTAATTAGGCGAGACACTCAGCTTCACAAAAACAGTTTCAACTTCGGCTTCATTGTGATGAAGTTATTGTGGAAGGCACTGGAATTGTCTTCAGCAACGTAGTCATAAAACAGAAGCAGCAAGGACAGAAAACAGCGCCGTATTGAAAGGTACGGCCACTTGAGGAATTAATATGTTGGAATATGCGCGGTATACCGACGACGCACTATACAACCTTCTACCCCGACGCCTCGAGTTAGACTGAGAATGACTATTTCCCCTCCAGTACTACCAGCCTCGTCAAACTTCACTTATACCAGAACGAACTCCCCCCGTTCTCTCTACAAGGCTGATCGTTACACCGTACCCTCGACATCCACTCACACTCCTGCTACTGCACTCTGTTCCTTTGGCTACAAGCGACCACGCCCTCCTAAAGACCCCATCTTGAATAATCAAGAGCGTCTTCGTTATAAACAGCCAGTCCTGTCGCCACATTGGCTAGAGTCCCCACTACTTTAATTTTCCCCGTCACTCCTATCGCCTATTGTATACGCCCTCTCAGAATTGAATTTCATACTATCCGGAATAAAGGAATATTCCCAGCTTTGTCGGATAAGTCTTAAAACTAAAAAAACAGACGTCTGACTAAAACTTTCACTTCATACAATTTCGACCAATCAAAAGCCTAATTTACCGACTTTCCAACTAGTACAATTGATTCGACAAAGCTCCCAGGTAAGACATCACAAACTTCAATATTGCTCAGAAGTCTTTCTGTGATATTACAAACGTTATATAGCAAATGAGTCATTGTCATATAGAATGTTAATTGCCAGTTTGTAACAAATTTTACATTGATAATATATTCATTATTTTGTTATCGCTATGTGATATGTAACATAGTGATGTTATGATTTCATATATTATAGCACGTAATAACGATTTTTTCATCATCACTTTGAAATATTACAAAAGTATAATTCGTATAATAATTTTAATAATATATTTACTCTTTTATTATATTATAAATGTGACAGGATAAATGAGAAAACACAGATTACATTAAACTTTGTGTATATTCGTGGACTTGTGGTAATGCAGGTGACAATCCCCCTGTTAGAATGGCAGTTTTAAATGAGCGTAACGAATATATTCCGAACTGTTCAGTTATCATACTCGACAATATTATTTACATCGATAAAAAAGTATATATACAACAATTTTCGTTACAAAATTCAATACTTTTACGGCGCACCATACCTACTATTAATTATGATTCTGCAGTAGGGATATAATGATCTTGTACGAGTCTTTATTAAACATCTAGAAATATCATGCATTTTGGTTTTACGTTGGGTATTGTAATTTTCTTACTTTCTCAAGACGATCGATCTATACTCATCGTATAGATGCCAACTAACCGCGACTCGTAAGGAAGAACGAAATGCGGTTCGGAATTATTGTAATATTGAGCATAGACGTACAATTCATCATTCTCTTCGAATATATTTTCTATAACAATAATTGTCTTATTCTTCGGGATATAACAATTGTCATTGGGTTTAGATGATATAAAGTAGCCGTCAAAATTTAATGGAAGAAGATGTCTACTCCCGTGCAGAATTTGTTAGGGAGCGCCCTAATGTATGTTAGACTGTATGAAGAAGGCCGCAGGGGAGACCGGGGTCAGTCGAAACGTTTTTACTAATTGTAAGACAGTCATTATTGACCTTAATTCACCACTACGATTCCAGTGAAATATCTCAATACATAGGTTATCAATCTAGCTACAAAGATTTAGTATACTTGGAGCTAATATAATATTTTTAATTATTAAAAAATTCATTAAAATGAATGGAATAATGTTTCAACTGCCCTATATCTGGGACAGTTGAAACACTATCGAAATTAATACAAATAATACTTGTTCTTGTATTTATTAAAAAATAATATTACGAAAAAATAGCAATTTACTTAACTTTTATACACTGTGACGTGGTAAATTTTACCCCATCGGGTCCTCGGCGGGAATTGTAAGGGTACGCGGGTAAACGCGAAATTAGAAAAGAATCCAGGCAAGATCCCACCACGTCGAGGGCCAACACTGTTACGAATTTTCCGTTTCTGACTTTGTTGCTTTATTTTCGGTATGTTTCATGCTGCGAATATTGTATTCGCGTGCTCACTGAATCTCGAGAAGAAGCAGCGAGGGATGATCGACGCGGGAGGGAGAAGGACCGAAGGCTGATTGACGTCAGGGCATCAGCTGGCCCCTAGCTGCGCGCGCTGCTGCTTACCTCGCCGCTCACCCCGCTACTACGTCCAGCTCTACGCACGATACACCTGAGCTACGTGAATTGGTCTGCGCGTACGGAGTCACTAGCAAGGAGCTATTACTCATCCTGCGTGACAGGGACCTACGGGCTACGGAGCACCCGCACCGCACGACAACCCGCGAAGAAGGCCCACCGCTTGCAAAAATAGAAACGAATACTCGGGTTCCAAAAAGTCCACGGGAAATCAGGAGGTTGTCCGAGGCCGCGTGGAAGAGCCTATTTTCCGGAACGAAGAGACTTAGAGATTTCGGTAAGCGATTGTTATTTTTGTAAGCGACGAAATCTCGTGATACCCGCGTTTCGTACGTTTTGATTGTTCCCGCGTGCACGTGGGAAGGATTCCCACAGATGAGATTCGCGTTTGTCCAGGGTGCGAGATTCCGACGACCGGCAAGGGTCTTGTTCGCGTTAATGTGTTGTCCATCGTGGAACATATTTATTGCGATTCTGTGATTGGACCTGTTCAAAACTTTGTTCGAATATTAGGACTTTCTCGGCAATGGTTGAGTGTTTGATCTTCGAAATACATTGTATCGCGTTCCGGATATATCCAGGCGACAAATTTTCATAGAAAATCTATAAAAAATGTATAAAATCAATTGTACAGAACTTCTACATATGTTCTATAGAAAAATGGGCATATACAATTTCGCTACATTCTGTATATTACATAGACATTATACATAATATATAGAATTGTATTATATACAATATTAGATTATATATTATTATAGTCTATATATCATTTCTGCTATGTTATATATACTATGTATACTAGTTTACACTACATAGCATATTAAGACTTCTCAATAGGATATAGTGGTATTTATATGTGCAATGAAAAACAATAAATTGTTATTTAGAAATTTTATTAGCCACATAAACTGGAACATTTGTTGCCAACTTATTTAGTTATTACGTAAACGTTCATTCTGCATTTTTTTAACTTTTCGCTCTTGCAATTTAGACCTAAGGCTGCTCAAAATGAGTCGCTCGTCCATTTTTGGCCATTCAGATCTGGCTGCGAATTCTCGAACATAATCTGTACATGAAAACTTATAATTATGTCATTGATGAAATCAGTTTTAAGGACTGACGACTGTGATGTGCAAAGTTAAAGGAGAAGGCATAGTCGATCCGCGAGTTTAGTGTGTTTTTTGACAAATCAGTGGCAATGCAACCATTAGCATGACACGTGGCTTTCCATAAAATGAAGGAAATATATGCTAAAATATATTTCATTGTCAGTGCAAAAACATGCACATAAATACTTTGGTTGCTAAAAACTTCATTGTTTTTGATCTGTTAAAAAAAAATACATTGGATCGGTTATATAATTTCGAAAAGCTAACAGGGCTCTACAAATATAGTAATGCCATTGTTAGTAAAAAATATCATGATTGTTTAAGCTAAACAAAACTCGTAATTAACACGTGTCCCTATATTAATTTTGACATACGCATCATAACGATCTTGGCTCCTTGATGAAGAGCAGGGCGAAGAACATTAGTTAGCCCCTTGCCTTTGCCTTTGCCTTGCTTCCCGGAAAGTGTACATTCACTAAGAGCCTTTTCCGTAAAAATAAGCTCGATGAGGGCTCGCGCTAGTGACGTTTGGTTCGTACACATACTTTTTGCATTTTCTAGACCTTGTTTATTTACAAAACTTCCAGTGTCTTTAATAAGCTCAGTGACCTATATTTCAAAAAAGAATTATGTGAAGAAATAAAACTGAATCGAAGGCATAAATAAGCACAGGATCAATCGTTAGGTACGAAAGCAAGGAACATATGAAAGTGTCTTGTTAGGTGCTGTTTGGCAAGAAATCAACTGATTGTTTTTCATGATATTTTTAAGTCCACTGATGGGGTTTTCGTATATCCTCCGGGACTGTTTGTTCCTTATTATGACAATCAATTCCAGGGTTCGCGACTTCTTCTTCGGGGATATCATGTAAAGATATTTCTCTTTGAACGCGTGAAGAGCAGGTTAAAGGACTGGGAGAAGACCGTTCTAATGAGTTTTCTGGCACTGATTGTGCCATCACCATTGTACCATATTGATATGCAATAAATAATAATAATTTAATATAAAATTACTTACCTATTTCGGTTACGAGTGGCGTTCCCACGCCTACAATTTTTCCGGCAGAGCCATATTTTTTAATTATTGTTAGGAAATACATAAAACAAAAGTAAGAATCGACAGTAACAGCCTAGGCATGTGTCATGGCGTCATGACAATACCTTCGCTGTTTCGCCTAATCCAACACTTATCACACTGTTGCACAGAACAACTGTTGAATATTGAGAATAGGGGTAGACAGAGAAAGTTTTATACGTATCAATTCTACATCACAGCACACTCTGTCCAACGAGAGAATGGACTTAGAATCGAAAGAAAACTCATCCGTTTCCTTCTTCTCACCTTCCCTTCACCTACTTAATTAATTAATTTTCTCAAATTATAGTGGATGAGTGCTGTTATGACCAGCAGTTGCCCTAATTTCAATAAATTTTTGTAATGCCGCATTCTCTCGTGCAGAAATACCTTCCGCGAGAAATAAATAAATAATCGAAACGTGGTATCGTCATTACTAATTGTGGGATTTGCTAGATCATTTCATTCGATGCATAGGATCCCAGAATTTTTATTCATATCGTCTGTAACGCCATGCGACGAATTCTCTATCGTGATGTCATTTGTTTTCATGCTGCCCTCGGACCGAGCGCAAGTACATCTGAGCAACGATAGTCTGTTGTTACCTGCTCGGTATAGCAGAGTATGGTGAAGTTGCGGGCGTCTCGACGCGGTCGCTGTGACGTCACTATCTGCTCTGTGATTGGTTACCTTTAAATGCTTATTACTTAGAAATTATTTATCGTATGATGTTCGGAAACGATCTTTTTTACTCGGGTGACCATCCCGCGTCCAGCTGTACTAACCGTGTCGGTCAATTTAGTTACACCCTGTATATTCTCCTGCAATATTATTTAGACAATGCAAATTTTATATGGATACAAAGGTCGACCAATTTGCAGCGAGGAGGTTAAATTTTCCCTTATATTAATTCCAAAATAAATGTGTCATTACTTCGACCAGCTCCTTGAAGCATTTGGTTACTCTCCTTAATGATTCCAACAATTTTTCTCCGGAATGTAGTATTTCTTCGAATTTCGAAAGAAGTTTTAGATTCCGCGTTCTATCGTCAAAATTGTGTTCCTGAAACAAATAAATTGATGAACAACAAAATCGCGAGGATCAAACAATACTTTTTCGTTCATAATAATTATATCCTAACTTCTTCACAATAATCTAACAAGTCGCGCAAACTTAATCCAAAGTTATTTTTGGTGAGTAATGGAAGCAAGGAACTCTCAGCATTTTGTTTTGAAGCGGAGGGCATCGATATTTCAAGAATATTTTGGCAATCATTAGGCTTTGATGATGTCGAGGGCATGTCTCCGCTTTCTATTGCAGCTACGGCAGAACTTTCGGTGTTGTTTTGTAACTCAGCAAACAACTCATTGGCAGCGAGAACATCGGCAGATCTTTGTAATTCATATATAGTAATGAAATTTAAACAATAAATTAACGTGATGTAACACACATAATTCCTTTTGGTGATGACGAATGCATAAGATACTACCGCAAGTGTCATCCGGTGGTGCCTAAAAAAATATGACTAAACATGTATCCGCATTATCTTCTTCGCTAGTCTGCAGTTCTATATTCTCCTTCGAATCAACCTTCTTTCTTTTGCTTTTCCTCAACTCGCGATTCTGATGTATTATTAATTTGGATTTTTTGGTATCTCTTGGAACTTTTTTTCTTTCTTTTACAAGTTTTCTCGTAATGGGTGTGCAACACAGATTCTCTTGCTGTTGAAAGAGTAGCAATTCAATATTAATATTATTTAAAAATTGAAACAATAATAGCACCATTGTAAAATAAGTTTAACTTAATGTAATAGTAAATTGTGTATGTAATGTACTTATTAGAACTTTGCATAATTTTACCTTCATATTGCTTGGGTCGAGCAGCTTTTTCAGGCCAAGGAAATGACACCCTACACCCATCAAACAAATTTGATGATTCATCATTGAAGATTATCGACTCTTCATTCAAAATACAGAATGATGAGTCCTCGCATTCTATTAAATATAATATACTCATGACGATCCGTTTAATTAGACGCAATTTTTTATAAATCTACTGGTGCGAATATAATGGCCAATAGCAACACTTTTTCTTCACCTGGTACCGCATAAGACGGCTCGCAGGAAACATTTGAGAGCATAATATGCTAGCTATTTGGCGTCGGTCATGTGTTGCCGGTTTCGCAGTGCTACATTTGAAGTTTGAAGTGCTACATCTTTATTATCCTGCGCTATTTACTCCACTTGTGTTATAATATTATAGAAACTGCTATGATGAAACGTTATAAACAATATATGTATAACTGGCGACAAAGTAAGTACATAATTCGGAGCCATTCGTTTGTTCATCCTAGTGCTTTTTTATCTGTTTTATTTTATATTATAATTCATAAATGATTGGAATATTACCATATCTTAACATCTTTGACCCGGTTTAATACCGAGATCTACCGTCGACCGTCGTAAGCAGGTCTGTCACTCGCTAAACTGTCCTTCTACACCGGCAAGTACCTTTTCAGGAGTGCAGGAATCAAATGGTGAAACGACGTTGGCTAGTGTCAGCTCAGAGGTAAATATAACAATAAATGTGTAAAGAAAATAACATTAGCTTGATGACTGTCGGGAAAATGTATTTTCTTTAACTTACACGGTTAGAATGAGAAATTCTCCTTAGAAGGTCAATAATAGGAGCATTTAACTTATATCATTTCATTATATCTTTAACAAATATTTTTTCCTGATCTCCTTACAACCTTTTTTATTTTGTAAATTTCATTTTTTTAATTATTTTCTAGCAATTTAGAGGAGATAACGATGAACATAGCACCGATGAAGATTGTTCTCTACAAAACAGCATACCTTCTTCGACGCATTCTTTAATTAGGTCCGAGACTAGTGATGAAACTTATTCAAGTGATGGTGCAGAATATGAATACAATTTTGAACCATCTTTCGTTTATGGCACCGATGAAGATTCAGAAATGGAAAGGAATCTATACGAAAGTGGAAACGTAACTGTCGGACAATGTGTTCTTCATATTCTTAATTTTTTCCTTAAAAATTCGCTAACAAAGACATCGATTACTGACCTGCCGAAGCTTTTAAATATGATTTTGCCTCAGCCAAATAATCTTCCAAAGGCAAAATATCAATTATACAAGATGTTGAAAAAACTTATCCCCAGTAGGTCAGAGAATAATATAAAGCACGGATTCTGTGATAAATGTTCTGCATACCTTGGTAAATGTTGCGATACTGAAAAAACCGTCCGTGAAGGAAATGATGAATGGTAACGCAGGAAATAATTGTTATTTCATTGAGTATTGTATAAACTCGCTCATAAAAAATGCATTGGACAGTAGAGACTTGTATAAGTATGTAGAGAAACAACAATACTTAAACAACGACAACAAAAACTTAAACGCGATGTATTTCTAAATTCTCATGATTTGTGTCATGTGGAATTCGGATGGCGTCCCTCTAGCCAATAGCTCAAAATCAAAACTTTGGCCTATCCAAATTCAAATCTCAAACATCCCACCAGAAAATAGGAGAAATTTTCAAATTGTGTGTGGTTTATATTACAGTACTCAAGGAAAGCCAAATATGCAAACATTTTGGAGACTTTTCGCAACAGCGTTAAGAGACTTATCAATTAACGGAATAGAGTGATGTCATCCAATAATTGTTTTTGCTCCTGTCGCTTGCTTGGATGCACCTGCTGGATGCTGTGTACAAAATGTTATGCAATTTAATAGGAAATACGGATGTTCCTTCTGTGAACACCCTGGTACAACCTGTACCACTCTGTAAGGATTCAGTCACGCATATCCTGTAGTGGACACTTCTGTTCCACTAAGGACGCATAGAAAGGATGCATAGAATGGTAAACCAGGCTGCTAAAGCAAATGAAAATCCCCTGTTAAATCACGTGCAGGATGTAGAAGGTCCAAGTGTCGGTACTCAAATCCCATCTTTCAATATATCGACGGGATTTCTTCCAGATTCGCCAAATAAAAAAATGCTCCTATGTCCGAAGGTACGACAGGATAGACATTGACAGAGTTCTATCGAAAATAAAATCGCCCGATTATGTTACACGTAGTCCAAGGCCAATTTCTATGAGAAAGTATTGGAAGGCATCAGAGTTGCGCTCGTTTCTGCTCTTCTATTCACCAATTTCAATGAAAAAGAAACTTCCGCAAGTGTACTATCAACATTTGCTGCTTTTAGTGTACTCTATTAATACTTTATTACGATAAAAAATTCATACAAATGATGTAGATTTGGTAGAAAATTTATTGCATATTTTTGTTCTAGACACATAAAAACTGTATGGTCTGGATAAATGTACTTTTAATGTACATCAATTAACACACTTAGCACACTTCGTAAGAGTTTGGGGTCCTCTTTGGGCTTTGTCCGCATTTTCCTTTGAAGATGCAAATGGATTTTTAAAAAAGATTAATCATGGGCCAAATAAAATTGATATTCAGCTACTGAATACACTTGAATTAATAAATTCAACGTACGTTTTGAGGCATAAATTACGTTCAATTACTAACCTGACAAAGAATTCTCACGAATCTACTATTCCATTAGATCCGCCAAAAGAGGATAGACTCGATGAAGCAACCATACTGGCCTTGCAACAGGTAACTTCCTTGAGTAATGGCGATTTGCGCAGAAATCAAGAATTTAAGGTCTACGCTAGGGTCCAAATTGCGAAAGAAATATATACCTCTGAATTATATAAAAAGCAAACAAAGCAAGACAATTCACTGATTGCTTGGGAAAACTATAACCCTTTTAGAAAAATTCTTTTTTTTGTCAAAATTGAGGAATCTCTATTTGCAATTACGCGGAAATTTATGCGTCAAGATACTTCAAGCCGAGAAATGATTATGCATACGGAATCAAATGTTGAATTAACACATCTTTTACCTATACGAGAAATCTATTGTGTATGCGCAGTGCCTGTCACAAATATTGAAAGGAAGGTATTGCAAATAAAACATTATTTTTGCATTCTGCCAAATAAGAATGAAACAAAATAGATTATGAAAATATAAAATAAATTAGATTTGGCCTTTACAGTAAATTAATCATGGACACACTTTCTACATTGAGATTTTACACACACACATATATATATATAGCTCACATCACCATGAATTAAATAATCAAAACTTGAAAAAATTCATCGTGACGTTTTTGAAATACAAAGCAATTTGTAATTCAAGCAATTTATCATAGGTTGTAAAGAATCCTTATTAATTGTTTTAATTTCTCTCTACTCTTAAGACGTAAAAATAATATTGGCTGATCATTGTTACATTAATTTCAAGTTATCCATATGCATACTGCAAAGACTGTAATGTCGCGCGCATAAATGATAATGTTAAAAAGAAACGTGAATGACTACTGATTTCTATTTTGATATTTTATTTATTTTACGTACTGTTACTCCATTACATTTGTAAGTGTATGAAAAAAAATCATGTCTGTGTATTGTATGTAGAATATATACACACTAATACAATTTCCATACATATACTCTATGAATTTTCTATAAAATTTGTAAGTATTTTATATGGCCAATTTTCTATAAAAAATATGTAGAAATTTTATACAATTTATTTTATAGATTTTTTATAGAATTTCTATGAAACATTTTCACCTGGATAGGAACGCGTTGCCGAGAAACACGAAATGGTCCTTGAGGTCGTGTTGTCATGTCGCGAATTGGTTCACAAAGAACCTGGCACCCAAAATATTTGGATAGCATTAGCTTCTGGGTGCTGAACGGAGAGTTGTCGGCCGGACTGGTGCCTCGCGATCCCGTGGAGGCCCGCGAAGGCACGTCGCAACACATACGATATATTGAAGACTAAACAATTGTAAAATTAAACTTTTCTTATAAGACTAAGTCTTTGGAAATCAGTCTCATGACTTGAATAGTATTAGGAATTTGGAAAACGTATAACATACCTACTATTAAATATTTAAAATATAATATTCATATTTACGAATAATATAATTATCTGAATATTTTAACGCAAAACATAGAATATGAAGAATACAACAAACAAAATCTAGTTATTATAGCCAAAATGATTTTCGATAAATATCGATAAAAATACTTACTTTTGTTCCTTAAAAGACAATAGCCTCTCTTTTAGACAAACGTCGCACTGTCACACAAGTTACTACTTGGAAGCACCTCCTTCGCCCCTCACTCGTGAGATGCTACTACCATCCGTTCACATTTTATTAGCTATGTTTCAACCGTGCCCTGTTTTAACTGACCCCGGTCTCCCCTACTAGGGATTAAATAGGACATCCCGAGGTACGTTTCTTAATGCGGCCTCGATAAGGTCCTAATTTAATTTACTAACTCACTCAGATTGTATTGGGCACAATCAAGAAACTTGATAGAGAAAGAAATAGAAAAGGGTAGAAATATAGGCTTGGATTTGACTTGGGCCCAATCTGGCGGCCTTTTTGTAAACGGAACGCGAGTTAGAAAAATTGGCTAGCGCCACGTTCGAGTTGTAACGCTTGTCTAGCAAGCGACCAGCAAGGCGATATATTTAGGTCCAAACTAGCTTTCTCCTTTAAATCCTCAATAGAACAGCAAGGTCCTCAGGAGGAGCACACTGGTCTCCTCACTTTTTATCTAACCCCTCCCCCTCCCGCCCTTTTCATGGAGATCCCACTTTTGGAGGTTAAATGGAAAACGGGTTTTAAACATATAAGAATTAATTTATTGAAAATTTATAAGGTAATCACAAATTTGCTGTATATTTTGTTTTGAATCCTATTACATTCTCACGTGCAATTTATGTCGCAGAACCCTGTGTCCTTTCCAGCCTTTGGCATTGCACAAAGTAGCGCTTAAACATTGATAGAATTTTTTTCCAGTTACTGCACTTCCGTCCAATTCTTGATGTTTCTGAGTCACTATACCCAATAAAAGCATGAAAGACGTTCGATCTAAAATAATATCGGAAAAATTATATAGTATAAGAGCAAAAATATTATCATGATTTTTACTCGGCGTGCAGTTACAAAAACTTGAATTATTCAGTGCCTGCTTCGCCGAAGTTGGTTTCACTGCAGTATAATGCATAGCTACATCCCTAGTAAGGTACTTTCGTATAATTGATGTAATGGTTCTTGTAAAGTTTCCAGCTATGTCTAATAAAAAGTGTAGCGAATACACCTGGAAATATATTACTTTTTAATAATAATAAGTAATTTAATATTTTGTATGCATATGCATAATATTTAAGTGCAGAAGTCTTACAAAGTCATTACGAAGCTGGGCATCGTTCTGCAGACGTAAATCAAACACTGAGAATTCCTCTAAAGAATGTAACGGCAATTGAGGTTCATGTTGTTCTACAAATCCACGAACACTCCTCCAATTGCGTCCATTAATATATCAGACATTTCCAACATAGATTTTAAATTATTTATTGTGTCCGTATTGCGATGCACATCTATTGCAGACCTTTTATGGCACTTAAAATAAGTTCTACATCTACAACAAAAGAAAACCTGATTGTCAGATATATTACTCTGTCATATGAATATAATATTTTTGAAATAAGATTTTAAACTATTTGATGCACCTTTGTCGTAATTAACTTTCTCATAAGATCTTCTTACACCACTTGTAGGAATGTTATTATTTTCTTTGGATAAACTTCCGAAAAGCGCATACCGCCGATCGATCTGAAATTTGGTATAATAACGTATTTTGACCTCCTAATCACGAATATTATAACGAAAATTGGCGCAAACGCCATTTTGAATATGAAAAACGAAGGAGAACCTCTTTTCGTTCGGTGTGCATAATCGCGCATTCCTAACCGATTTAGACTGTTTTAGCTTTCCCCAGAAAGGGTGTGTGCGTGTGTGAGTATGGGTGTGAGCGTTAATTTACAGTCTTCTACAAGGTTTTACGTAAAATTCTCCACTCAGTGTTAAGAGCCTTCGGTGATACAAATCAAAGGAGTGCGCTCGACTTTTGCGTTCTTCGCCCATTTGCGGATACCATTGTAATACTTGAAGCGCCCAGCAACTCTTTGACGGCGATCCTTAGTGTGATGGTGCCGCAACGTAAATGTAAGCACTTCGTGCAAAAATTCTTCTCCTACTCCATTAACAATGGCGAAATTTACAATAATCATTCGATTATGATCGTCAAAATCCTTGTCCCGGAATGCTGCCCGTATAAAGGCCGGCCACGTTTTACCGTCACCTATGACATCTTGTAATGAAAGCCAAGGGTTTTTATTAATGAGTTTTATCCACGTGTCCACATTAGACACCATAATATCGAAATAGAAAATTTCCACGAAATTAAATCACTACAGCGGATAATATTCCGAGATCGATTGGTAGAACAAGAGACGTTTCCAGAATTGAGTTACTACAGCGGAAATAGCTACAAAGTTCAACGACTAAAGCGGCAAATACTCCCAGAGACCGACTAGTACAGCAAAGAATATTCACAAAGTTCGACTAATATGAAGAAGGATATTCGCAGAGTATTACAGCGGAAAATCATCACAAAGTTCAAATGCTATAGCGAAAAATATTCAGAGTTTGCGTAATTGGTAAATCAATAAAAATTAAAATATTCGATGAATTAATTACGACGAATTGTTTTGACGAATTTTCCGCATATTGATCAGCAATTCTGTCAAAATGAATAGAACCTATAACTTTTTTCAGTTGAGCTCAATATTACAAGATCACGAAAGAACGTTGCAATGGTTACGCGACATAGAATTGATCCCAACGACAAGATATTGTGGCAAATACAAAAAATGTATGACTCTAAAAGCGTCCCGATTGGGCTGTGGTCAATTTATATGCCAAAAAAAAGGCAAATATAACCACAATGCTACAGTAGCCGAAAATACTTGGTTTGAGAGGCGTCACACGTCTCCAGCAATCTGTATGCTAATCACATACAGTTTTGCGAGAAACTTGACTTTCGACCAGAGCATTCACGAAAGTAGCATTGTTGATGGGCAAACAGTATCGACGGAAACGGTTGCAGATCGATTTTCCTTTTGCCGAGAAGTTTGCATGGTTGCTCTAGACAACCATTTCGAGGCAGGAGATCAGATAAGTGGTCCAGGTGAGATCGTTGAAATCGATGAATGTAAAATCGGCCGTCGGAAATACGAAAGAGGACGAGTAGTTGGCGGATCGTGGATTCTCGGAATGATCCACAGAGGACATTCCGAAAATTGTCGGCTGCAGATTTGTCCAGAAGACAAAAGAGACGAAGCGACATTGACTGCTCTAATAAAAAAGCATGTAGCTGCCGGTACCGAAATCCATACCGATTGCTGGAAAGGGTACATGAATATAAATACGCATGGTGCCGTTCACAGAACTGTGAATCATTCGGAGGAATTCGTGGATAGCGTCACCGGAGCGTACACGCAAAATATCGAATCCTCCTGGCGGCGGATGCGACAATAGTTATCTCGTGGTGGAGTTACGAAATATACGATCGCAGACCATCTTTGCGAATTTTTATAGCGGCGAAGGATACAAAAACTCAATGTGGATCCCTTCACCCAACTGATCGCGGATATTAAAAGCTGCTATCCTGGGAAAGGTACATAAAACACACATACAGCGGAGAGGGTTTTGGTTTGTTAAAAATGTGGGAGTGACGCCCCAGAGTTCCTAATCTCCGCTGTACACGCACACACGCACACACCCTTTCTGGGGAAAGCTAAAACAGTCTAAATCGGTTAGGAATGCGCGATTATGCACACCGAACGAAAAGAGGTTCTCCTTCGTTTTTCATATTCAAAATGGCGTTTGCGCCAATTTTCGTTATGATATTCGTGATTAGGAGGTTAAAATACGTTATTATATCAAATTTCAGATCGATCGGCGGTACGCGCTTTTCGGAAGTTTATCCACATTTTTTAACAAATAATTTTTTGGTAAAAACAAAAATATATAATTCTATTTAAGAAAAACTGGTCCATCCGCCACAGCATCACCATTTATGATGCTGGACCACAGGAAATAATTTCTTCATGTGTCCCCTTCTGAACCATACAACTTTTGTAGGACACATTTTTCAATCGAACTGTTAAGTTGGCTGAAAACTTAATGCATATTTAAAAATGGGACACCCTGTATATTTGTAAGTAATATTTTATCGTAGATAATCTTTTCATATGTCTTTATATAGGGTGACTCTCGAGACGATGCAAATTTCGCTGTGGCTTTGCGTGTGGAATTATCAAGCTCATTGACCAATGACAATAACGTTTCTTACACTTTTGATTTTATTTCGATTTGGTCTTATTTGAATATTATTGTCATTAGTGAATGACATTCATCACTGACCAATCATTCAGTTAACACATAACGGCATAGTTATATAACGCGCGACTAACACGATTTCATAATATGAGTGATATAACTTGTATATCGAGACACCAAAAAAATGTATGAATTCTTGCTATGTCCATATGAAATGTTTCTGATATACGTTAGATACATTGTGCCTGTTTTATAAAAACCTAAATGTAACAGGTATAAGACTTAAGCATAACAAAATCTGTTAACTGTAACTTAATTTAATTTCATTCCTGCTACATTTAAAGGAATTATGAATTGCGTCGTCCAAAGTATGTCTGCTAGATGGCAAAGCGTGAAACAACCAACCCGCAACTAAAGTATATCTTTCACATGTATATCAGAGTAACACTTTGGATAACAGACTGTATATTAAATGTTAGATCCTGTTTTGTAATAATTATATTTATGTTATATACCGCTGCTACAAATGCTGCAATAAGCTGAATTATCAAAGTATTAAAAATGGAGGAGTCACGCCTGCCAAAAATCTGTTTGCGTCGAATGATTCATCTAGCTGAAACCTGTCCTTGGCCACAATACAACTGGGTAATGCAGCTTAAATCTTTACTGGGTCTCGAAAACTGGGGTAAATTATGGCAAAATCTAGACGGAAACTATTGGCTAGCGCAAAAAGATGAGCTCCTGAGTTCGTACGAGCAGAGACTTAAGGAAGGTGACCTGAGAAAATTCGTGGAATCTAACACATATCAATTATTACTCTCAAGAAGCATCGAAGATAACTTCCTTAGATTTTATCCTAGGCGCTGTACGATCAACTTTTTACGGGTGAAAATGCAAGTCAGATTAGCTTCTACATTCACGTGCCGATTTATCATAAACAAATCACTTGATCTTTTCGATCCTACGCAGATTTGCACACTTTGTCGCACAAACGAAAATGAATCCATTGATCACCTGCTTTTACGCTGCCCCATATGTGAACCTATTAGGCTGCAGTTCTTAGCCCCAATTTGCCGCTCGTCACGGACTCCGAAGGAGAACCTTAGGGCGCTATTAGATAGCAACAATTTAGCCTCGGTTTAGTTACTTTATTTTTATCTTGCTGGCTGCTTCAAACTTGGAGCCTCGCTGTCTAACTATTGAGGGCGTTTTGATTTTTGTAAGCGTCCATAAGTCTCAATGACTATCAGTTGTACGACCGCTAGCACGTAAGCAAAACTGTAACCAACAGATCTCCCTGCATTATGAATCTCTGTATATCGCTGCTAGCTGTATAGTTCAGCCTAATAATAATGTCTATTGATGAAATATAAACAGTTTCATACAATTTTCTAAGTATAGAAGGGTCTAATATCATACAGAGTAGATGACAATTGGAGACCAATAGTGTCCTGTCTTATGCCATTATTCGCAATACAGTAGAAAGTAAAAATTACTATATTGGTCAACAAATAATAATTACTATTAAAGTATAGTGCAGTTTAACATACAAACAAAATTAATATAATAAACCTTTCCTCATTCTTGTTCGACAGGAATATTGTTACTAAGTAAAAAACAAAAGATGCAATACAATAGTTTATTTTGTATTATACTGGGACATAATAATTTACTATACTGTTTTGTAGTTTAACATATTAATTTATATGAATTACTGCCACATCTATTACCTGGAGTTTTTTTACTAGACGATTATAACAATGTGCAATATAATTTTCAACACTGATTCTTAAATTTTGCCTCCCTTTTTCTCAGTGTATGCAGATGGCTGAGAGCAGAGTCCCTCTCTTTTTTAATTACGAATCGAACTAGGCAATCGCATTTATTAGTAACAAAACAGTTACTATCGTTATCTAATAAATCTCTGAGCCTCCTCAGGTGAAAATGTTTCATGGAAATTCTATAAAAAATCTATAAAATAAATTGTACAGAATTTCTACATACTTTTTATAGAAAATTGGGCATATAAAAAATATATAAATTTTATAAAAAATTCATAGAGTATGTAGAAATTGTAATAGTGTGTATATTCTACATACAACACACATATATGATTGTGTTTTTATACATTTACCAATGCAATGGTGTAACAGTACATATAGACATAAAATATCAAAATATAAATTAGTAGTCGATCACGTTTCTTTTTAACATTATCATTCAAGTGGCATTACAATCTTCGTAGTTACATTACATGTTTCGTATAGATTCCTTTCCATTTCTGAATCTTCTTCGGTGCCATAAAAAAAAGATGGTTCAAAATTGAATTCATATTCTGCACCATCATTTGAATAAGTTGCATCACTAGTCTCGGACCTAAGTAAAGAGTGCGTCGAAGAAGATATACTGTTTTGTAGAGAACGATTTTCATCAGTGCTACGTTCATCAATATCACTTCTAAATTGCTAGAAAATAATTAAAAAAATGGAATTTACAAAATAAAAAAGGTTGTAAAGAGATCAGGAAAAAATGTTTGTTAAAGATATAATAAAATGATATAAGGTAAATGCTCCTATTATTGACCTTCTAAGGTCAATGGGAAAATACATTTTCCCAGATGTCTCGTACATTTTTTATTTCACGACCGTCATCAAGCTAATGCTATTTTTTTACGAATTTATTTTTATATTTACCTCTGAGCTGACACTAGCCAATGTCGTTTCACCATTTGATTCCTGCACTCCTGAAAAGGTACTTGCCGGTGTAGAAGGACAGTTTAGCCAGTGACAGACCTTCTTACGACGGTCGATGGTAGATCTCGGTATTAAACCAGGCTAAAGATATTAAGATATGGTAATATTAAAATCATTAATAAATTATAATATAAAATAAAACAGATCAAAATGCACTAGGATGAATAAACGAATGACTCCGAATTATGTACTTACTTCGTCGCCAGTTATATATTGCTTATAACGTTTCATCATAGAAGTTTCTATTATAACACGAGTGGCTCTGAGGGCTCTCCTGCGGCTGGTGCCACTCCCTGGCGTCACTCCCGTCGGCAGGGCACCTCACGCACCGCACTGTCACCCTTTCCCTTATTCCCGCACACAAAAAAAAAGATTCAAATTCGAGTCCCAAGTCGTAGCCGTGTCGAGTCACCAGAGATATACAAAAAAAAGCAAGCCGAGCCGTCATCAAAATCAATCCGAAAATCAAGAGGTCACACGTCTGTCGCTGCCGAGTACCGGAAAGAGATTGACTTCGGATAATCCGAAGATTACCGAAGTCATCAGTCATCGGTTCGCCGAATTTCGCCGAAGGAATTCCCGTTCTTCGAGAATTCCGTCCCCCTCGCTCCTCACCGTCTAGCAGGGGGTCTAAACAAAAATACCCCTCCTCCCGCTGTCCTTTGCCGTCGGGATAGCAAGTCGGGACTGTCAGGTGCCCGGCGGGAGGGCAGCGGGGAGCGGGCGGGCGGTCGGCGGCCTCATCGGCGCTGGCTATTACGCCCCTTTGCCTCGCCACCCGATCAGTCATACTGCTACCGGCCGCCGGACCCCCTCCTGGCCCCGATCCTACGGCCCTTCGACGCGGACCCATGGTATCTCCCTTACGGTAATGTGGCACGCTCAAGCCGCGCGGGTGACGCCACGTTACACCATATAAAATTTGCATTGTCTAAATAATATTGCAGGAAAATATACAATCAGTGCCAGAAAAGTCATTAGAGCGGCCTTTTCCCATTCCTTTAATCTGTTCTGCACGCGTTCAAAGAGAAATATCTTTACATGATATCTCCGAAGAAGAGGTCGATAAATAATGTCCTTCGGTCTGCTCTTCATCAAGGAGCCAAGATCGTTATGATAAGTATGTCAAAATTAATAGGGACACATTATAATTACGAGTTTCGTTCAGCTTAAACAATCATGATTTTTTTTACTAACTATGGCATTACTATATTTGCAGAGTCCTGTTGGCTTTCCGAAATTATATAACTGATCCAATGTATTTTTTTTAACAAATCAAAAACAATGAAGTTTTTAGTAAGCAAAGTATTTATGTGCGTGGCTTTTTACTGACAATGAAATATATTTTAGTATATATTTCCGTCATTTCATGGAAAGCCACGTGTCATTTGTCAATGATTGCATTGTTACTGATTTGTTAAAAAACACACTAAATTCGTGGATCGACTATGCCTTCTCTTTTAACCTCGCACATCAATCAATCCAATTGAACGAAAATGTCAGTAGTGGTATTTGAGGCTGTGCCATAATTGTTTGTGGCATCGTCAGCTATGCCCTTGTAGTCTGCGATACCATGGCACTTTGGATTTGTTGCCTTTTGAAATTAAACACGTCCCACCATTTTATTGTAATTTTTTAAATACAGCAGCAGAGTTAAAAACTTCTTGTATCTGTATAATTTCTAATGCATAGTACTTACTGCTTCTCTCTTTGCCTTCTTTTGCTTTCCCTCTGCTATGTCCTCTGCAGTTCATTTCGTAATTTACTTTCCATCTTTATTTTCTCTCTTTCTTTCTCTTTTACTATTTCAATCATCTTCGTTACTCTTCTGCACATCTCTCGCCGCATTCTATATAACTCTTTTCTTCTTTATCCATCTTTCGTTTTCTTTTTCTCCCTATAAATGTTAGAAACTCAAATAATGAGACGGAAAGAATGATTAACTATTAATAATGTTGTAAAAAATAATGAATTGTGTTATCAAACAAACGTCGCTTATAATTTTAAAATATACTGTAACGTGGCATTACAGGTTGGAGGGGGCATTTCCTGGGAATTACCAAAAAATAAATAAACAGGTCTTATACGGACGGATAGTATAGACTACGCATAGGCATATGAAAAATGGCTGGCTGAAAGAAAAAAATAGCGACTGGTGGCGGCCAAACAAGGACAGGCCCTTTCTAATCAGTAGCCGTAGTACGAAAGCATAAAGAAAGTAGCCAATAAGAGCACTAGAAAAAGAGAGCGATTGGCCGCCACCTCATTCCCTCTCTGTTTATTGGAACGTTCACTTTTTCAAAGGGTTTGAAGTAGGGATTGCGTAGTTCATCTTTATATATAAAAATTCAACTTCCGTATGTTTGTGTCCGCAAAACTCGAGAAGTAGTCGATGGATTAACTTGAAATTTTGACACAACGTTGCATTTTAATAGAAGAGTGTTTTTATATACTTTTTATTTCGAAGTTCCCATGGAAACGGGAAATTCCAAGCGTTTTACAAGGTTTATATAAAAACAATTTGAAAAAAAAAAGGATTAAAAATGATTTCTCATGCTAAACACCCATAAGAGGTAGTATTTAAAAGGATTTGAAGGACTAAAAAGAATTCAATAGGATTAAAAATCAAATTCTTTTAAATACTTTTTAATCTGACAAACAAATGACTATATGTATGACATTTACTCATTTGTTTTCAAATATGTCAAATCTTCTTCAGCTTGCGTATATTAAATACTTATTATTTTAATAATAAACATACACGGGCGTGGTCAATCTTGACCAACAGTATTAACGTAGATAGTGAAATGACTTACAGCTGTTCATCCAAGATAATACACCGAAACTCCTTCAAGAACAAAAGATAGCATTTGATAGATTTGATACCATCATACAAGCTGTGGCCAACCAATCAGGTGGATTGTACTTTTTGGACGCCCCAGGTGGAACTGGAAAAACGGTCTTAATTTCCTTAATTCTGGCTAAAATCCGTTCAAACGACCATATTGCGTTAGCGCTAACTTCTTCAGGTATTGCTGAAACGTTGATAGATGGAGGTAGAACAGCGCATTCAGTTCTTAAACTGTCACTAAATATGCAGTTCACAGAAAACCCAACATGTAATATTTCTAAAACATCAGGAATGGAAAAAGTTCTTCGGGCGTGCAAAATCATTGTATGGGATGAAGGTACAATGGCTCACAAGAAATCATTGGAAGCATTAGACCTTACATTGAAAGACTTGCGAAATAATCAGGTTCCATTTGGTGAAGCATTGGTGTTACTATCCGATGACTTCAGGCAAACGCTTCCAGTGATACCTCGCTTAACTGAATTGAATGATGAATTGCATGCCTGCTTGAAATATTCCATTTTTTGGAGCACAGTAAAAAAAATGAATTCAACCACGAATATGAGAATTCAACTTCAGAACGATCCGACAGCTGTTTTATTTCCAAGACTATTACTCGAAGTCGGTAACGGCACTGTACCTACAAATCCAGAAACAGGAAAAATCACCTTCCTGTCTAATTTCTGCAACATTGGAAATTCAAAAGAAGAATAAATTAGTAGACAAAGTATTCCAAAGCATCGAAACAAATTACCAAAATCACGCATGGTTGAGCGGAAGAGCCATTCTAGCGGCTAAAAATGTCGACGTACATGATATGAACAATATTATTCTAAACAAAATCACAGGTGAAACAATGACATACAAATCTATTGACTCCGTGATGGACCAAAGTGAAGTAGTGAATTTTCCAACGGAATTTCTCAATTCACTTGATGTTCCCGGATTACCATCACACATTCTGAATTTAAAAATTGGAGTGCCAATTATATTACTCCGAAACATCAATCAGCCAAAGTTATGCAATGGTACATGATTAGTAGTTAAAAAATTAATGAATAATTTAATTGAAGCAAAAATTCTGATTGGACCTCGTAAAGGTGAAGACGTACTACTTCCACGAATACCACTTATTCCGACAGATATGGCGTTCAAACGACTTCAATTTCCAATACGTCTTGTGTTCGCTATGATTATCAATAAAGCGCAAGGAAAATCTTTGCAACTGTGCGGTTTGAATTTAGAAAACGAATGCTTCTCTCATGGGCAGTTATATGTCGCATGCTCCAGAGTCGGTAAACCATCTGATCTCCATGTTTATGCAGCAAACGGGCAAACAAAAAATGTAGTCCATTCACTAGCTTTACAATAAAAAACGATTTTCAGTGAAAAACATTTTTTCTTTCTTTCATTTCATTCCACAGCGTAGCCACAGCAACGCAAAGTAGAGTAATAAATTGAATGATGTGTTTTCTCGGTAAATCTATGTTCGCTAGAATACTTTTATTTACTTCCCTAATAATTAATATCAGACTGAGCCAGAGCGAAGCGTGGCCGGGTTTAGCTAGTATTATATGTCGATGGGTGACACAGTGGTAAGTGCCCGGTTTGGCGATCCAGAGATATATGTATCGGGTTCGATTCCCGATCAGAACTTCTAATTTTTCGGAAATTCTTAGCTCTCCGGCGCTCCCTGGCACCCCGGATAAATTAACTATAGCGAGTGCGACCAGGCCACTCGTTATAATATGTATAGTCAATCCACGAGTAAAATTTGAGGTATAGGGTATTGTTTTTCACAGGTCACAGTTAGATGGCTCATACGAAAAAAATTTTGTTCCTAGACTGATTTGAAGTTCTACTGTACCACTTGATGCTATTTTTTAAAATATTTCTTTTTCATCTATATGATTGATGTAAACGCTATAACTTAGTATTCTTATGCACTTTTCGGAACTTCTTAGTTTCCGAACGTTCCTCTGTACATTAATGTATATAGTTGGGTGTGCCAAGTGCGCCTCCAGTCTTAGTATACAATAAAGAACTCACTCGCTCAGTCTCTCTTATTTTCTTTCGCTACTGCCATTGCTTTAAATTGCTCTGTTTCCCTGTCCTTTTTCTCGTCAGTTTTCATGTCTACTCTCGGCTCCGTCTGCACTGGCTTTTTCTAAAGACAAAAGTATAAAATTAAATGAAATGATTTCATTCAAATTTTATATAATATAATATAAAGTTATCGATAGTGCAATTTCATACGGTCTTTACGAGAGTACGAAATGGGATGTAGGTAATTGTTCGGTGCAGGCGATTTTAAGAACTTAGGCAATACGGGAAGTAAAAGTATCGATTTAAGATACAACTTTTTTTGATGATAGTGAATGATAGATATCAATAGAAATGTCGGTATTGTAGGAAGGTTTGTCAGAAGAACATCCTAAATTGTTTGTTATCTATTCCTAGATCCCTCTGTTCTGTCATTGGGAGCAGAGGTTCATACGTTAATCTTAGCAGTGTAGCCCTAGTGGCACTGTGCCTATCTAGTGGCTATGGCACTATGTGCAAAATTGACTAATCACGGTGAGGATGACAGATGTAATACAAAATGGCGCCAACTGAAATCTATAAGAGAGATCGTATGAAGCTCCTCACGACTTTGACAATTTTTTAAATAATTATAGTTCAGCTCAATAGCTAATTGCTGAACGGCGATAGGACTGATCTATTCCAGAGGGCATAAAACCAGCGAAAAACACTTTTATAAATTTTTAACTATTTGATATGATATGATATATGTATTAACAAGAAGCATTAATCATTTAACGAAAATTATATTAAATGTTGAAGATGTACATTCGAGTGAAGCCTTTCTTCTGTCGGTTCTTTTTAATATTTTAATTTTAATACGTGTTACATACTTGAGTAGGAATTCATAGCATGCATGTATCTTACATGTAATATGTATGTTTCTTAAAATGTTATGTGTTAGCTGAGCGTTTATTTACTAATTTTTATTTAAATAACGATGAAAAAATCGTTATTATATGCTGTATATGAAATGGTAATATCACTATGCTAGATATCACATAGTGATAACAAAATAATATAATATTAATGTAAAACTTGTTACAAATTGGCAATTAAGGTTGTTATATGAAAATGACACATTTTTATGTAACGCTTGTAATGTCACAAAGGAACTTCTGAGCAATGTTAGCATTTGTGACATTTTACCTGGGTAGTTTTTAATTTCCACTCATATCAGAGCAACATAGCTGTAATGTAACAAATATATAACAAGTTATTACATCGAACCCATCTAACACATAACCTTTTAAGTAACATACTGCAACGTTAATTTGGGGTATTACAAATTTTTACCCCGCAGGTAGTGTGCAAAACACCATCCTGGGCACGTCCCGTCCTTCGATAGCAGTGAAGGTTTGGTGCCAGGTATCCATTGCGGAACACCGGGAGTGCAGAACACTCAGTTTTTTTTTTGGTTACGAAAGTCGAAACTAGCTGTACCGTACGAGAACAGTATTGAACCCAAAAAAACGAAATTTAATCGCGGGTTACAAGAGAGATTGGTCCTTTCCAAGGACGATACTACCACTGTAGGAGACGGGACTCAATCTAGAGATACTACGAATTACTTGCGACAGTTCTCCGGACACCCTAGCCACTGTGAGGACGATTCGTGAGATACTTAAATACTATATTCTCTGGACATCTTGCTCCACTATGAGAATGACAAAAAGGTAAGACACGGACAAAATATTCTCTGGACACTGTAGCTACTGTGAGAAATACTAACATTTAAAGCAAGAGAATACAAACAGTATCCCGTAGAGGAAACGGTAAGTATTGCATAGAGAGAGGATCAGGCTCAGCCACAGAAAGATACGCGACGAAAACCCGATTTAGAGGCTAGCTCACCTGGAAGAGGAATAAAGCAAAAAATATGTGAGCAAAATCAAGTTAATGCACCGGAGCTGTATTTAAGCAAAAGTAGGAAGTCCCTTCAGACGTTTGGTTTACAGCAGAGAAAAATTACAATGACAATAACACATTGGCAGCAAGTCACAGGCGTGTAGTATTGCCTGACGGGGTGCGAAAGAAAACTAACCAAATTTAACAAAATTTTCTTAAAGCTTATTTACAAAAATTCGGAGTTATCGGAAAAGCTATACAGTGCAAAAACTTAAGCTAACGGGAAGAACTAAAGGAGAACTCAAACACGGGAACGATAGGAACCGCTAACCTCAATTACAATACTTAACATCGACGCATCAGAACATTAGTTCGTTAATACTGAATAAGAAACGCATATCGCGGATGCATCCCAAATACGCGGGAAGTCGTTAGCGCCATATTTGATCGAAACGAGACACGAAATATTTTTCTCTAGGAATCCGGTAATGGCGCAAATTATTCGACAAACTAACAGAAACCTTAAAATTAAGCGGGAATCTATAACTGGAGCGGGACGAAAGTCCGTATGCTATCCTGAAAACGTTACGCAGAAATTAGAATTTTTGGACTGGTATTTTTGAAGAAACCTAGCAAGTAGGCTTCGGAAGCTTCCTGGCGCGTACCAAAGATTGCATTTCTCCTCAATGAAACACTTTCTCGGGTGAACCTCTGTTTCCCAAAGCGGAATCACTGAACTGTTACAGCTTCATAATCAGCTTTTATTGGCATGGAGTGTTTCGCACATAAGATGTCTGCACAAAAACGTTCTTATCGTTTTTTAATAATTTATTTATTTTTTATTGTAACTGAATATGTTTATATGTGACTGAAAGTATTACACATACATCTAGTCGGTCCAAGAGTCCAATGTAAATGTTTTTTAGAAAGTACGTATCTGAATGGCTTTGCACTGAAATATATTTTATTTTTGTACTTTGTCATATACCGTCATGATTTTGTCATAGCCCTGTATCATTTACGAAGGATTGTATTGTTTGTCCACTGTCAAAAAATACATTGAACTTGTGGACCAACTATATGTTCCCCTAAACAGTCAAAAAGTTCTTCTCACCTTTAATCATTTTTGTGATTATCAACTTAGACACGAATTAAGTTATCCACTTCACTTCTACCCTTTTTAGAAAGGAATAATAAAAAGTGATTTGAATTTAATAAGTAAGTTTATTTAATCAATTGTTTGAGGCCCTGAGGTCCTATCTATTGAGACACTTCGGACGTAAGCGTTAGTTGACATTATGGCGTCATCATATTCACGCTAAAATTGTGGCGCTGCCCTTTTCAAGAACAACTTTTGGCACATGCATTTGGGAGCACTTTTTTTAATACTCTGTTCATATTATCTTTGGCAGAGTTTCCTCCTACTGCACCAACTAATTACTTCTGCAACACAATTGAAATATAAACTGCTAAGTGCTTTTAAACATCTATAAAAAATACAAATATTACTATTTTCCAAGGTTGTTATTGAGTCACATTGACAGTTTTCACGTTAGCATTTCAATTTTTTATTCCATACATATAAAAAAAAATCATAATTTACTACCGAAAGTTTCTTAATGTAAATAAAGTAGTGAAATCATTTCTACAGTAATAATGCAAATGAAGAAATAAGTACACAGAAAGAAAACAAATCAACTCACAAAGTCTGAATATATATCCTTATTTGCAATAAGCAAGTTCTCAAATTCTTTCATGTCATCCACAGTTCGTGAAGGTAAATGTTGTTCAAAAGTTTCATTACCAACTTCTTGAGGAGCCTTTGTTCTCTCTCTAAGTTTTCCAGCCACTCTTCACTTCTCCACTCAATATTTTTTAGGGAAATGTTTGTACTCGCTTACATACTCAACATTTAGGACAGTCGTTATAATATACGAAGAAAAACATATACTTTTGATGAAAAAGAAAGGCAAATCAGAAAGGAAGCAACATCAATATTTAGGGCCCTGTACTTGCATCGATGCACGTCCATTTTTTTGGACACTACTAATGAAATCCTCGCTTCACTGAAAATTATTGTATGGTTCACTGAATAATTTCCTGCTACGCTTTTCCGTTCTGAAGACGTAACGTTTAAAATACATGGCTCAATAAAAAACGATACCGTAGAAGATACATTTATCATTTGATTAATCACATTAACTCTCTACCGGAAGCGATCGGCTGGAGCATAACGTAAATGTACATTATTTAGGTCTATTCATTGTGTCTGACGGAGAGTTAAGGTATACCTTGTGACGTGGTAAATTTTGCCCCGTTGGGTCCTCGGCGGGAACTGTAATGGTACGCCGGAAAACGTGAAATTAGAAAAGAATCCAGGCAAAATCCCACCAGCTCAAGAGCCAACACTGTTACGAATTTTCTGTTTCTGATTATGTTGTTTTATTTTTATATCAAAAATCATCAAAATATCATTTTTATTCAAAAACAAAGTCAATGATATAATTTCACATAAATTCTATTAAATAAAGAATTGATTCCGTTATAAAATATTCGATTCAATAAGGTGCCTTTTGTTTCAAAACATAATAAAATTAATAACTTTCATAATCCATTCCAACAAACATAACCCACACTCATTTATAACAAATATGAAACGGTTTATAACAATATCAAATTATTACAAACAATATCCCTTATCTGTGTGAACCATATGAATACGATGTTCCTTTTTTCCTTTAGTAATGGGTTTTTTGCAATCGGTTATATTGCCTTCACTTGTGATGTCGCCTTTTCACCCTTTTTTCAAGATATTCACAACAAATCAATTTATACAGTAGTCCTTTCAATGCTTCTGATGCGGTGGATTTCGTCAGTAATTATGTGAATATGTTTCAAACCTTCTTCTCGTCTTTAATTTCGGCACTCGGGGCTGTGCTGCACCGTTAATTTTGGTTTCGTACACTCGTGTTGACAGTCCGAGACAGAAAACGTCATGGTAGATGTATAAGAGTAAATAAATACATACAGAACTGTCGTGATACTAGGGTTGGTTATATACAATTTTCTTACATTGTAATTTTGCTTGCCATGTAAAATTATAACAATGGAAATAAATACACACTAGGGTTTGCATTGTCAGTGGTATTTCTTCAGACTAGTACGGTTATATGTATATACCTGTAACTTGGTAAGAAGGCGTAGTTTCAGCTAAAACGTATACATTGGGTCCATTATTCTGACTAATTCGGTATGGACCTTCATAAATGTGAAAAAACTTTTTTATGGTAGCATCTGAAGCACTGTATTTTGATCATTCATTATAGAAGTCATTAATTGCGTGAATTCATTTTTAACTTTCATCTTATATACTATGTAAAAAAAATCTAAAAAAGAATCGTCTGTCTGTAAATACTGACATATGGTCATAATTACGGGGTGTCCCGAGCTTCCATTATTGAAATGATAGAAAAGGTGGGACTTATAAAGAAAAATTGAGTTAAATATCTCAATATACTTTAAATCGCTTCATTGAAGCAACTGAATGTGACAAGATCGTACACGATATTGATTTGCAACGATGGGCTTTGATCGCACACAAAAATTTCATGAATTCCGATGCACGATTCAAAGCGTCAAGAAAATGGGTGAATAAGTTCAAAAGAGGACATCGCATTACGTCTCGAAAAATTACAAAATTTATTACCCAGAAAACTTTAGAAGACTCAAAAGATCTTACAAAAACGGCTGAAGAGTTTCTAAATAACGTTAAATCTGTTGTCCACGACATTGGTCTGGAAAACGTTTACAATTCCCGATCAAAGTGGATTTCAATTTGAATTGCATTCCGGTCGCACTCTTGCATACCAAGGATCAAAAGAAATTGAATGCGTTGTTTAATCCATATCTTCAACAACACATTCTTATACGATTCAACCAACGAGATCCGCCGATGGAATATTACTTTCGCCGTTATATCTTGTATTAAAAGAAATTGGTGGTGACTGTGGCCCACGCGTAGAAAAAACGTTATTTAAACCCACAAACGTTTTTGTTTCGGCATTGAAATCCGGAAAGTTAACATCGGGTAAGAACTATTCAAATTATATATTCTTGCGGCAAATTAAATATTGCAAATCAAATCAAATTAAATATTTCTTTGTTTCGACAGAACATTTCAAACAGTGGCTAACCGAAATCTATATTCCGAATGTTGGCGACAACAGTCCGCAGTTAATCGACTCCTGGAGTGGACACTGTCCAGAAGTAGTTAATGTAGTAACTCCTCCTAACAAAAAAATTGCATTAGAAATTATTCCAAAAGGAACAACAGGACAAATAGAACCATTAGATGTGTTTGGTTTTTGAACCCTGAGCTCATTAATCCGGTGACGTTTGGTTTTGGAGATAATTTGGAACCACGTTGTCACATTTGTCGTGATTTAGCTGTTATAACATGTTCGTGGTGCAAAAAACCTTTGTGTCTCAAACACTTCTTTGAGGAGTATCATTATTGTAATGAATACATTCCACAATACGAAAGTGAAGAAACTGATAAGTGCATGGCCTGATTTTTCCTCCTGCTTGTCATGAGTACTAGACATCTTAATAGCTATAATGCATGAATTAAAGGCTTCTAGTAAATAAAATGAAGACATGTATATTAAATAAAGTTTTATATAGAATGCAAAAAATCATCTGATACTTATTCGCTTGTACTAAAATGGATGCACAAAACTGAACTAGTAGTAAATGATTTATGGTATTTTAAAACAAGGGTAGAACAGCATACCTCGATATACTAAACCTATATATGTATGTAAACATTTTCCGTTTGACAAACTTATCAATCTTGTTTAATTTTCAGGTAAAATAAGAACTTTTTCGATGATCAGATGAAGAAAAATGTATAAAAAAACACGTTTTTTATGAAAATAAAATAAATAAAAAATTTCTATATAATTTTCAACTACATATTATTGCAGAGCACTGAAAAATGAATAACTTTGCTATTTAAACTTTTGCCGTATCTATTTTGGTTTCGAAGATATCAGCGAAAAACGAAAAAACCACCGATTTTGAGGAATTAATTTCACCCCTTAAATATGCAAGTGGGCAGCTCATTTTTTGTAAGGGTTTTATACTTTGATGTGAACTACAAAACGTAATTTTTTCGACCCACGTTGTGGCGGTATAGTAAGGTAACTTTTCTTGTAAGTGTAACGCAACGACGGAAAGCATCCTTTAATTTTAGGAATGCCCTAGAATGTTCCGTTTTCCAGTCCCAATAAGCATTGTTTTTTTAACAGGTTACGAAAGGGCTGTACGTATGAAGCATAATTTATGTTAAATTGTCTATAGTAGTTACAAATACCGAAAAATCGTAATTGTTTTTTGTTTTGTGGCTTTTCAAAATTTTCAATAACCTTCAATCGGTCGGGATCGAGGTGGATCCCATCAGGTGACAATATGAATCCTAAAAAGAGAACCGAGCATCTTCCAAATTTAGCCTTCCGAAGGTGTAAGGTAAAATTATAAGATAACAAGCGTGAAAATAATAAATCAAGATGCTGTAAGTGGCTATACCAGTCTTTTGACGTAATTAAGAGATCATCGATGTAAGAAATTAAGAAATCATGAAAATCATTACCGAGAGCAAGATTAAGTGCACGAATAAAACCACTGCCTGCAGTTTTTAAACCAAAAGGAACACGATAAAATTGATACAATGATGATATATACTGCAAAAATGCAGTATATGGTCAGGATTCAGTCGCTAGCGGAATCTGCCAATATCCATGTGTTAAATCGAGTGTTGACATGACCTGTACACCACGGTGTTTTTGTAACAATTTTCCTATAAGAGGTGGTGACTTATTGTCTCTTGCAATCACTGCATTTAAAAAACAAGCGTCCAAGCATATGCGCATGTGACCGTCCTTCTTATCTACGACGGATAACAAGTTACAATATGGACTCGAGGATCTTTCTATAATTCCAGTTTCTAATATATTTTTTAATTCTTTTTCAACTGGTCTTTTTGCAAATGGTATAGGATAAGAACGTTTAATGTACGGGTTATCTTTAGTTAACCGAATCTGATGTTGATAATGCATAACAAAACCAGGCTTATCTGAAAAAAGCTGTTAATATTTTAACATAAGGTTAATAAAATCGTTTCTCTGATCGTGGTTAATTGATGTTAGCTGACGCGCAATTGATAATACCTCGTCCAAAAATTTGCCTGATTTTGGTAATTTCCCCTGAACTAAATCTATTGGTGGAGAGTGTACTACATTTGGGTTATTATTTATCTGGTTTTTTGAAATCACTTGATCAGCATGCTCATGGGGCGCAAGATCCTCAGAAATTCCCTGACTTGCATATTGAATTACTTAATTTCATACCATAGACGCTCCGATTCATTCCACGTTCAACTTGTTCTTTAGTCCTATGCACATTCATATTAAGAAATTTAGATTGATCATTTGATCGTTTATTTAACATACATAAATTATTCATATAATTACAATAAAACATCATACAAAACGAAAGCATCTTGATTATTCGTTTCGATCGTTCGATCGTTCATCTTGATTAATGTCCAAAAATTAAAAATCATAAACCTCAGAGCAATCACGAGAAATTGGCGCCCAAGTGTTTCGGAAAATGATTGTTGGATTTTTTATCCCCTGGGTGCTAAAACAAGTGTCGTACGCTACGTCGGCCTCGCCTCCCGTTCGAGGTTAATTACGATTTGGCGTCACAACCTACATGTATGTATTTGGAATTATAATTTCAAATACCTATTATATCACTGGTGTCAAGATTGTCAGTAGACAAAGATTCAACATTTAAAGGGCAATCACGTTTTGCAATAACAACTGGTATGTCCTTAACAGGTGTTACAATGCTATTTGAAGTAATCCTATGTGTTTGTGGGTGTACTTTAAAGTACTTATTAGGGACAGTATGCACGCATTGAGAATCTCAAATTTATATTTAATATTCAATAAACAAATTGTACCGTTGGAGATAGAAATTATTTATTAGTAGATTGTGCTGTAACTCTGCATACATCTAGTAACACTGTTATAAATAGCAACATTGTCACTGGCATCAAGATGTCTTCTACACAAAGAATCAATAATCACAGAGTCATCTTGATCTGATATAGCTGATGTACTCTCGACTGAAACTGCCAATTAGGAACTAAGGAAAGTGTAGGTGTAAGCTCAGCCTTTTTTCTTCTGGTAGACAAAACATCAAGAGACTTGGTAGAGTCTCGCGCCAAGTTCGTATTACGTAGCGGCGGCGAGACTACCAGAGATAGTATACAAAAAAGAAGTATTTGTATTGTTAACCTTAATTCATAGTCTCCATTATTGTTTTCATCCGCCTACACCTGCACCTACACTTATTGTGCCTGTAAATAGGTGTAGCAGTATGGCTTCTACGTACCGTGTAATCTTCTAGTATATTTATGTTTCATTTCTCATGTATTCAATCTATATTAATGCGTATACTAATATTTTGATAGTTTTAGCTTTAATTTCAGTTTAGTTTTAGTCTAGTTTTATCTCATTCAGGCCTTACTGGCTACCTGTTTTGTATACTATTGATCTTACTACTTATATTGTATATTGGGCTACGGGGTCACGTGTCCCCGATCAAATAAATTGAACTTTCTCTCTGTCTCCCTCTACCCTACCCCTCTCACCAAATTCCCCCCCCCCCCTTCTCTCTCTCTCCTACTCTCTCACTCTCTGGTTGTATTAATGGGAATATACCATTTTGAATTATTCCTATGGACTTATTGCCTTATGATTATCGGTATTTTATTTCTAACTTATACTACGAAAAAGCGAGGTGTTCGTAAAGACCGATTACAATCACGAGTTGAATTTTAGGAAAAAGAACGAGGCAGGGGAATTTAGTGGAAATTTTTAGGGTGTAGTTGCATCGAACGTAACAATATCTGAGGACGATCTTAAACAAAATGCTTAGAAACGCGTCAAAAAAATTAGAATTATTTTTTAGTAATATATATTTTGTTCATCTTAATAAATAAATTGAGAATAATTAAATAAAAAATGTTCTGCTTATTGCATGTCAATTCTTTTACACCACGCCACATCCATATATGTTGTGACGTAATTTTTCAACTCACGGTCACAAGACGACTCTGGCTATTATTTCGGGGAATCTTCTCGTTTTCTGGTTCCCTTCGAGTCACCACCCTGATCAGAAACAACGTTCTCGGCTGCATTCGTACGGTTACACCAATGTTCTCACTACCATTCGTTTTGTTGAGTTGAGGGCGAGGTGCTTGAATCTGCCATGGAGAGATAGTCTCGATGAAATGACTTGCCCGGCAGAGGAGAGCACCCGACGGAACGTCTCCACCGACCTACAGAAGTCCGGGCGCAATACCGGCGCCCCACCTGAGAGTGGCAGTGGGCTAGAGAGCGGGCGGTGATAAGGTTTTGTTACGGTTAAGGGCAAGGGAGGAACCGCCTGACCTGATTTATGAATGTTGGGCCCTGCTTTCGCCCTATGGCCGTGGAAAATGTCCAAAATAGTTATGTTACCAATTTGCTAAAAGACGCTCTCGATGTGGTTTAAAGGGACAAGTCGAGGGAGAGGATAATAGTTATCGGTTAAATGGATCTCGACCAATCAGAATGATTTGTTCTCGAAATTTGCTATTGTCAAGGCAGTCTATCACGGGACACTGGCGAGGTGCCCCGGATCAGCACGCGCTCCCCCTGCTATCTGTTGATAGTTTTTCTGGCTGTATTGCCTATACGGTACGGAAAGTTTTCGGTTGTGTAGTCCTCGCGATCGCTTTCGCAAAATTAAGAAAATCCTACTGATTTTCTGTGTGCGTTCCCGAGGTGCAATGCATTATAGTGGTGCTGTGCCCCCGGAAGTATCCCTTGGATACTGTTCTCGATCTCTGTGGATTAGCTGATTCGGTCCCGGTGAGTCAGCTCCCGATTTGTTTTTTTACGTTCTCGATCAGTTGCTCTCTGTATTTCGCACTATTACATGACGCTTACTCCGACCTTCTCTACCGTAACCTAGAGCCTGAGCGGCCGTGCGTTTCCGTGACCGTCTACTCTCCTTCATGCATCCAGTTGCGTTTGCCGATTTTACGCGACCCCAAAGATCAGTCCTTACCATTGCGTTTTTCGATTTCACGCGTCCCCAAAAATCGATATCGGCAGTTCCGCCTCAACTCCCTGGACATACCGACTTGTTGATTTCTGGTGAAACACGAATCAACTGGCGCCCGCCGAGCATGCGGATGCATGGGCGCAGGGTAGACGGCCGAAGGAGACGTAGGATAGCTCTCGGATTTGTGATATCGGTGTTGAGTTTAGAAAATACTTCACAACGTATAACACCTTCTTATGCTATGTTCATACATATTATCGTATAACCCTTGATACAGAAATTTTGTATGAAAAAATTGAGTTATTTCCAAGATCCACAGTTGTTTCAATCCTCTATTAAAATGTTCAATCATTGGAACGTAATAATGGCATTATCACTCAAGATCATTTATCACACCTTGATCAATCCTCAGTTTCATGCTTTTTTCCATTATTTGTGTAACCGGAACTGTTGTTATATCTGAAACTGAATTGTCACACACTACACATATTCCTAACAGTTATGAATTGCAAGGAATTTCGAAAACTGTTGCGCTGTTTAAATAACATTTGACATTTAAAACTGGGACGCCATTGTTTTAAAAAATGCTGCATATTGAAGCTGCGCTGCCATCAAGCGACGAGTAACAGTTACTATCACTCTTCTCTGAACCACAAAAACTATCAAATTCCATGAAAGTGATATGTTTTCTATTCGATAGAGTCTCAATGCTAGATGCACAATGAATAATTGGATACTTTTTCACATGCGACACTTTGACAGAAATCTGGTTTTCTTCAATGATACGTCTCACGATTTGCTGCAATGGTCTACTGCTACTCCTGATTTTTCCTTTTAATTTCTGCAGATAGTTCTCAAGCTTGAATGCGTAGAAATTGTCTAACTTTCCTAAAACTTTAATGTCGTCAGACAAGTGGTTTAAGTTGTGAACATTAAATGTTACAAATTTGGACCCATAGAAATCACCATAATGTTCCACAATCCAAGTCAGTAACGAATTTGCATAATCGCTGTGTTGTGTACACAATAGAGGATGAGCTAAAATTCTTATAGCAACAGACAAATATAGAAAATGATTATACATAGACGCTGTAAGAATGTTTAATAAAACAACGCGCCCTATGTACAGAAAAAATTGGCGATGTTCAGTGACTTTCCATCTCTCTACCTCGGACAAACTTCTAAGTTTTCTAGCAAATTCATCACCATTCAAACAAGCTTTCAGTACTAATAATTGGCTGGAAACTTTATCAATTTGTTTTACACATAATCGTACATCTTTTTTGCCTTCTACCCAAAATTGCAATTAGCGATTCGTTACTCCTAAATATACATAATAAATGCATGTGATCATTCGAAACTTGAGAAACCATTCGTACATTTAATTTTTCTACAGCATTGCGTCCAGTATAATGTTAGGTTGCTCTTGATTTCTTAAAGAAATATTTGATCCTAAAGCACAATTATTATCAGGAAAAGTCACTCTGCTGTTAACGAAATAATCCTCCTGTATACATTTAGGGCCTCTAAAGTATCTTGTATTACTCTTAGTACAAGTTATAAAAGCTTATGCAGGTGCATCAACACGAAAACGTTAATCTTAACAGCAACATTTTTATCCTTGAAGAGTATACCCATTTTCAACAGATTTTCCATATCTTCAACAAAAGGTCCTACAAATTCATTACAATCGGTTGGCTTCGATGTGCCACGATGGATACCTATAACAAATGATTCTGTGTAAAAATCTTCAACTAGTGCAGCTAATATCGGCCAAAGATTGCTAGAAGGACTTTTGATAAGAGGGAGACGTTCAATGCGAACATTAATTTGTACCTCCGTTGCACTATTATAATAATTCTCATGTAAGGAGTGTTTGATACTGTCTTCTAGATAAAAATGTATCATATTCATATCCTATTCATATTCACCATCATTTATAGAAATCATATGATTTGAAGTTACTCTAGATGTTTTCATTAAAGTTCCTACATTAGATGGCAAATCATTAGCACGAGAATAACGTCTAAAGATGTGAAGTACAGAATACGATATAGGGTGAGGTAAATTGTGCTGGACGATACAAGCACGGAAATCTTGTCGTAGAAGAACTTTTTTTACTATATTCAGAAGTACCGCTACTATTCATTACTGAAGAAATACTGTTTCTGCTTTTCGTAATCTCAAAACCATTATGACTGGGTGAACTATTAGCAGATAAACATTTGTGCTTTCTGTGTCTTTTAAAGGTTTAAAAATATCTGACACAGTCTCAGCAAGTAATGCTACCTCAAATGGAAGATCTGATCTATCGTTTGAATGCATGCATTGACTATAATTTGCTACTTCAATGCTAATTAAATGATTTTTACACTCCTTGGGTAATGTGTGTACTTCTTTCGGCATACTTACAATATCCTGTAATTAGTTTCACAGAAAAGATCAAGTTAAAGTCACAGGTTTGGTTTTATGTTTTATGTTTAAGAGATAATATTACTACTAAAGTTAAGATAAATCATTCTAACAATAAAATAGTAATAAGCAATACTTGTGTATAATCATACTTTATACTACCGAGCGCTCCTTTCTTCTTCTTCTTCTTCTTCTTCCTTTCACCGTTTTAATATTCAACTTGAGACCGTTTGCGCCGACAAAAGAGAACGAAGAATATGCATTCCCGTCGAGTTGCAGTATATGGTATTCACGGAAAACGTTCCATTGAGGAGAAATGCAATCGTCGGTACGCGCCTGGAAGCTTCCGAAGCCTACTTGCTAGATTCCTTCAAAAATGCCAATCTCTTTTTTTTTTAAATCTTATACCTGCCAGTTTCAATTGAATATTAGTTTACCATTAACGGAATTAATATTTATTTTTCGTGAAGCTCAAATATGGATAACGAATCGAACAAATATAAAGTTCGCGGTTTCGGGTAGTAACCGAGAATTATCGGATATTACCGAATATGCCCGAACTTTGCCGAACACACTCAAAAGTTCGTGTTACCTGTCGTGTTTCCTTCTTAGCGCATATCTAGCTACGTGTAAAAGTGATATGGATATAGTCACTAACAACTGGGTATAGTCACTTTTAACTAAAAGCGACTTTGTTATTGACTTTAGAACGAGTTTTGAATATGGACTATTATATATTAGTATATTAATACGTCGTAAAAATACATGAACACAAATATGTGCATATATTGTCATGTTATATTTCACATTACAAAGTCTGTAATGAGTAGCTGTCGTGTTCATCAGGCGGGACGTAGTACCGTCCATTACCGTGTAATGTAAAGTACCGGCTCAGAATTCGAGAGTCCTGATTAGAAAAATTATCGAGATTAGGTTAACTTCATTATTAACATGAGTTTTGTATCCGGCCGAAGAAGATTCACGCCAATTCACGCTAGGGATAGTGGAGGATGGTCTGCACCACTCGACGTCTTCATCCCACCGTCGACGACTCCTAAATTAAGTAGGGAGTTGGCAACGAGGAAGATCGCCCTGGACCTTTAGGTCGTTTAACAGTATCGCCGTTACAGATGTCCCGAAGAGGGGTCATTGCACGTACCGAACCGGAAAAGGAGTCAGCAAAGCTACACCGACGCAAGGGTCATGAACTTCCGCCACCTATCCGTCTCGACGAAGTCCAGACACAGATCACCTCCAGAAGCAAACGTGGACACCCCGAAGCTACGGCAGCGAACTATGACATCTTTGTAAATTCCGGGTCTACCGATTAGACGTAAAGTCATTATCGCGTGTAGATCGTATACAGAATCCAATTATTAGACTTTATTACAGGCCAATTAGATATTGTAGTAAAGAAATTTTATTACCGACGTATATTCCGTCGATTTTAAAGTTCACTAAATATCTACCAGACGTAACTTAAGTTTTGTACCCCTTTCCTTCGCGTCATACGTGTCCACGACCGACATTCTATCATATCATTCCGAATAATTTACCTCATTTACGACTGGCGTTAAACTATAGAAGAAAGGACGAAGGAATAGAATTTTTCAAGAATTGGCCCATTTCAAATAGTTTAAACAATTACATAGACTGTAACAAAGCATGCCTTCAATTATGCGCAATTAATGTAATTAACATAATAATTTTATATTCTATGAGATGCTAGAATGGATGGATAAGAGTCGATATATATATAGGTATCTCTGTGTAAAATCATTGAGTGCGTAATAAGCAAACGTCATCATCTTCCTCTGTGTGTTTTAATTATCAAACATTTTTTATTGAATTTGATGTCATTAAGGATCTATCAAATATACTTATATGAGAACATATAAATATATCTATAGATATGCATTTTGTTAAAATTATTATTAAATAATGTTATATTATTGATTTTATCGCATCCTTCTCGTGCGGGGTAAAGTGTGATATACCGTTCCGAATTTGATTTTAATATTTAAGAATTATAAGTCTGTATTCATAAGTCACTGTTTAGGGGGATCGTTAGTCTAGACGGCGAAAATAAGGGTAATTTTTCTGATTTTTTTTTGTTGAAACCATTTATATTTTTGAAATAGGGGTTTGCAAACTATAAAGTACATAACTCAAGGCATACATTGTATTTTTTTCAATTGACACACTTGGCAGTGAGTAACATAAATTAAACATGGGTTCACCAAAAATAAGATGGATTCTTAGAGACCGATAGTACATGCTCTTTTCGTCAATCCAAAATATTGAAGAAATATTCATTCACAAAGCTGTGAATACTCTGTAACAACACAAGTAATGTTCAACGCCCATTTAAAAATACCTCGTCGATACGCCATGTAATACAACAGCCTGCCCTATGACTTACTATTTGTTAAACTACGTCTAGCGAATCAGGAGCTCGTTCCTTTCGCTTGTCGACTAGCAAACGAGGTGTACGTAAACGCTCCGGTTCAGCAGGTATGATAACCTATTAGTATTCGATTTAATAAGTTTGTAAAACGTTGAAATTATTATAACAAAATATCTTGTAACCTTTTAACAGTAACTATCAGGCGGCAGGGCGTATTTACTGAAATACTCGAGGACGATAAAATACCTATAAAAAGTTAACCAATATTTGACGAATTAAACGAGACACTTGGCCCTGGACATTTCTGACGATGAACCTTACATAAATGTGAGGCCTCGGAAGAGAGAGAAATAATGAGACAAATCATCGGAACTGCATCAATCAGCTAAGATAAGAATCATATTTTATTTGCAAATGACTACAATATTCGTGCCCACATTATAATTTTTCGTCAAATTCGTTGCGTGTTGAATCAGCATTATTAATTGTGTTATATGTATGAGTGTGTGAATGTGTGTGGCTGAAAGAATTCATCGCTAGGCTTATAAGTATATATTTAAGGGTTTATAATTCCGAAATAGTATGTGATTTCTAATTGAAGATAAACAAATTTCGCTATTATCCGTGTTTAAACATTTATGAGATTTATAGTAAATGAGAACTGTGTGATATGTTAAATAAATCTATCGTATATTTTCAATAACTAAATAATACATGCTCTACACTCTGCCCGTGCGAACTGCCATGTATGAAAAGTCTGTTCTTATTACCGGAATACACTTTTGGAACATGTTGCCATCTGAAATTACAGATTCACCTACGGAATACAATTTCTGTCAAAGATGTTTTGCCTATTTGATGACTCAGGAAAAACGTGAAGCACATCCATACAAATAAACTTACGACTACTTAAACTATTGTATTTATATAATATTATTGTTTAGTATCTTTGTATACTCTTATTTTAACAAACCACCCTTGAACTTTTGATTATGTTATATACTGTATATCCATATGGCCTGTGGTTCTAAGGGAGCCATGCTTCAGAATCAATAAATTTCTCTCTCTCTTTCTCTCTGTGATAATTTCTTTATCCATTATTAAAATAACATTCTAATACGTTTTAGGCACCTTAAGCCGTTTTTCGTCCGACTGAGCGCGTTGCTCGAAACAATTGCAAATCGCGAGTTTCCCGCGAAGCTGCCGCGCGAAGCTAAGACACTCCGCCAGTATCAATAATCTGTCAACAAATGCGCTCGGCGCTCGGAACGTGAAACAATTGATCATCACGTGATCTGCCTATAGCATATGCAGACTCTTCGATGCCGCTGAAAAACAAAAGCAAAGAAACAAGGAAAGAAAACTTGGAGTTGTTGGTGCTTACCATTCTTGTTGACGTCTTGATCTGATTAGTCAACTTTGGTCTGCTCCCATTCAAAAACTAAGAACTTCCGGACTAAAACAAGACATTTAACAAGATTTCTGCCTCTCGAAAATAACATTGCAACCACCGCAACAATAAAAGATGCCAGGACGTATTTAATCATGGGATCTTCAAAACAATTGAAGCCGATGTAACTGCAAATCTGATTGGAATACTATTACAGCGTGTCTTTTAGGACCCTTCCCGATTTTCCAAATTCATGCTTGGTCACTCACGGTGCGACCAAGCATAAGGGCTTATGTGTTTTCGTTTTGAATATTTCTGTGTCGTTTTATTTAGTTTTGTGTGGAGCATAGTATCGTAATCGCTTGAGAGGCTTGGTATCTAGAAAACTGTATTCCTGTGAATATTAGGAGCGACTAGAAATGCGGTAAGTGACACTCTTGGTTTTGGTCAAGCCTTTAATGTTATTTATTTTAAAATAGACTAATATTCAAAATTTATATATTTGCCAAAAATAAGAAAAAAAAATTTAAAAAGAACTAATTTAAGCATGCTAAGTTAACTAAGTTAAGCATGTTTTACGCGCATAAAAGATTCTCCAATTTTCCTGAATTACAAAGATTGTACATAGAAGTTAACCAGATTATAATATAGACAAACAACACATTAATAAAAAGCATTCATTCCAATTTTCCCAGTTATACCATAAAGCAAAATTTTATTTTGTCCCATGACTGATTAGAAGCATTATTACAACTTTCGGGAGTTACGACGTTACGACACTCGTTTAAAGGCGATACCTTATTATTCCTTCTTAATTTTATGCATTACACACGTGTGTGACCCAATATAACAAGAATATATATATATATATAGCGAAGATTTGTCAATAGGCGACTCGGACTTCTCGTCCAATTCTCTGTGGTCACATAATCGTCTCCAGGTCGTTGCAATAATCAAACAAAACCAGTTTCAATAGCATCGTCTGGGTATATACAAAGGCCCTCCTTTCGCCTAATTAATGATTACAATAAGTACTGTGATCGAGTGGTAAAATAATTTCAATAGCGTAGAATGGTTAATAACCAATTTCTCAATTATAGGTGTGTATACGATACCACACAAGTGTTCCGTCTTCTTAGACGGACGGCGAACGCAAGGGGTACGTATGTATCGAATACGAGTTAGGTTGCTTATTGTTAGACCCGTGAAAGAGAGGGGGACCGATTTGTCGATCTCAGCGCCATCGCTCGGTATAATATACTATTATATGTACTTGTTACCGTCGGTATCGCTGGGTGTTGTATTACAAGCCGTAGTATTGCGAGATGGACGAAGACTGAGGATTGTTTGGTAGCACGTCGTTTTACGCATTCTCGATCAACTTTGAATTTGAAAATTGTTAAAACGGTGACAAATTAAAAGAGCTATCTTATTTCTTATCGTTTTATATCGTTTCTTGTTTTGTGTTACCGCCTATACAAGCCACGCCTCGAAGAAGCGTTTGCTTAGTGCAACAGTATCGTGGGTCCGTTAGCACCAGCGATTAGAACATTTTATTTTAGGTCTGTTTTCTATATTTTATAGTTTGTTGTTGTTTTTTAGTGTGATAGAACATTGTAAATTGTTAGCTTTTCTTTGTTAATTAGTTCACGGAACCGTTGATTTATTCATTTTGATTAGCTGACATCTGGGTCCCGTTCATCTTTTAAATATTGTGAAATATTTTGTCCAGTTATCGATTCACGGAACCGTGCTAGTATTTTTATCTTTGAGGAATAATTTGAGATCCCATTTTTATGTGTTTGTGTATTTTGTTTAGGAACAGTTGTTTGATCAATATTTCGTATTACATTCAATAAATTAGGTCAGCTTATAGTTCCGTATTTTATTTTGAATTTTAGTGCCTATTCTTTCATTGTAGTTTTTCGTCAACTTCTCCAGTTTTTAGAATTTTGCAGTATCGTCTCGCGACCAACGACCCCCCACTGAAGAAAAGCTAGACTGCATCATTTTTCGTAAACTAGTGATATAACTAGTTTAGTTAACTTTAGTGATATAACTTCGATTATACCTGGTCCCCATTTCGTATGCGAAACACGGATTTATTATTTGTTAACGTGATTTGTAAAAATTGTCGTTATCGGGAACGGGTCCTGAGATAAAGGGTGTTAGGAGGAATGCAATGGAAATATCTAGTTTAAGTCAGTATATTTAGCTAAAGATAGATTTAAAGGCAATGAAGATGTGTATCTTGTTATGCCATGACGAACTATCTCGCTATAGGTACGACACAGCATACAAGATTCCGCTGCTATGCCTTCGCGAACGGATTTTGTTAATTAATGGACACAGCGTAGAACAGAGAATCTCTATATTTTAACCTCTTTGAAATATGCCTGATACAACGGCGCGACTCAAACTAAACTTAAGCGCTACTTTTCTTAAAAAGGTAAACTTAAACTAACGGGAAATGGAGAGTTATTAGATAGGAAGAGAGGTTTTCTTTTACGGTAGGAAATTCCTATATTGAGGCACAAAGGATGAGGATTTGTGTATTTTGGATTAAGGATAGTTTTATGATGAGGAGAGCGTAAGGAAGGATCGGGATAACGGTTCTTAATACCTAAATGACCCGGGAGGCATAATAATATTATATATTGTGACGTGGTACATTTTACCCCGAAGAATCCAGGCAAAATCCCACCACCTCAAGGGCCAACACTGTTACGAATTTTTCGTTTGTGATTATGTTGTTTTATTTTTGTTATGTCCCATGCCGCGAATATTGTATTCGCATGCTTACCGAATCTCGAAAAGAATCAGCGAGGGATGATCGACGCGGGAGGGAGAAGGACCGAAGGCTGATTGACGTCAGGGCATCAGCTGGCCCCTAGCTGCGCGCGCTGCCGCTACGTCATCGCTCACCTCGCTACTATGGCAAGCTCCACGCACGATATCATCCGAGCTACGTGAATTGGTCTACGCATACGAAGTCACTAGCAAGGAGCTATTACTCATCCTGCGTGACAGGAACCTACGAGCTACGGAGCACCCGCACCGCACGACAACCCGTGAAGAAGGCCCACAGCTTGCAAAATTAGAAACGAATACTCGCGAGACGGAGATCTGAGGACGCCTGGTGAACCTTTGCGATTCCTATGGGATGAAGGAGCCTATCGCAAGACAGCTCGTTTATAGCTGTTCCCGATTTGTACGAATTGTCGCGAAGACAAAGTTCGGATTTTGGCGCGTGGTGCCATATTGCGATTTCTGATTGGGGCCGAATGACCAATTGGAAGTGGTAGGGGATAAGGGAGAGGGTGGTCGTCTCCTCTGCTGCTGATTACGATTGACGAGAGCACTAATTCTTCTTGCCAGGACTGTCGATGACGCGAGTTGCCTTATTTTTGAGCCGTTTTGGTTTTGGGGTTCCGAAAAGTCTACGGGAAATCAGAACATTGTCTGAGGCCGCGTTGAAGGGCCTATTTTTCGGAACGAAGAGAATTAGAGATTTCGGTAAGCGATTATTGTTTTTGTGAGCGACGGAATATCGTATACTTCGCGTTTCGTACGTTTTAATTGTGCCCGCGTGCATTTGACAAGGATTCCCACAAATTAGATTCGCATTCGTCCAGGGTACGAGATTCCGACGACCGGCAAGGGACTTGTTCGCATAAATGCGTTGTCCATCGTGGAACATTTATTGCGATTTTGTGATTTGATTCTGTTTAGAACGTTGTTCGAATCGTAAGATTTTCTCGGCAATGGTTAAGTGTTTGATCTCCGAAATACATTGCATCGCGTTCTGGATAGGAACGTGTTGCCGAGAAACATGAAATGATTCTTGAGGTTGTGTTGTTATGTCGCGATTAGGTCGCGTTTTATGATCGACTCATAAATTTGAGATGTTTCCGAAATTATGTATCCGTTTTTGTAAGACATGAGGTATCCGATTTGCACGAAATTATTTATGCAGCCCTGTGGAGCCCTGTGGAGCCCTGTTTAGGACGTTGTTCGAATGTAGAATTTCTGTAAACACGTAGCCGCGTTATGAGATGACGTAGTAATAAAGACCGAATTTTGTTATTGTTGGCCCAAAAACTCAAATGTGTTATTCTTGTTTGAAACTGTTCTTGTCTCGAAAATCTCCGCCGCCTTCCCGAGCTGGGTTGGTCGGCGTGCGAGTAGAAACGTTAGTCACTATCGTAATGAGTAGAACGAATTGGTTCGCGAACACCCTGGCGCCCAACATAATTGAACAGTATTCGCCCCTGGGTGCATGAACGGACAATTGTCGGCCGGAGTGGTGCCTCACGCTCCCGTGGAGGCCCGCCAAGGTCCGTCACAATATATATGTATATATAATACAGATATTATGGTCCTCCTGAATGCGGAGAGTAAGAACAGTTCCAGATTAAACGACGTACGACAACAACTTGTCAAAGGCGGACGATCCGAACTCTATGTACGCAACACTTAGTTAATAAATTCATTTGGTAATTCACTATACCTGTTGTAATTTATTTATTTATTTATTCAGTGGACGGAACAAGGTAAACAACCAAATAGTTCGGAAAATATAGTGACGAATACTTAAAACTATTTATGTGGAAATGGACATTTTATGGAGCATCACACACTTTAACGTAGCTATCAATGCTACTTATAAAAGACGAGAAAGGCAAGGCAAAAAAATCTATAAATTGTGTAGCCTCGTTGCCAAACCTCAACAGCCTGGATAGGGGCTCATTTAGGCCGTAATTAGTGCGATGTCGCTGGACGTAAAAAGGCGTATGGTTACGTGCATATCTTGCGGGGTCTGAGATTGTAGCAAGCCGGAGAAGTTTCCGACAGTCTAAAGGATTGCGAATGAGATTGTATAGAAATACTAAATCAGCCCGCGTCCTCCGTGAAGAAAGCGAGATTAAGGAAAGTTGGTATACAGGTAATCATTATATCTTACATTAATTATATTAAATTTATAACACAAAAACCTAACAAATTTACGCTGCACTCACTCAATTTAATCTGACAGCATTACATAAAACGGTGCCCAAACAACTGAGACATACTCGAGAATTGAACGCACTAAAGCACAGAATAGGACCTCAAGCGTGTGAGATGAGCGAAAGTCTGTAGTGTTGCACCTAATAAGTCCTAGTATAAGCATCGCCTTACAGCAAATTAAAGATATGTGATGGTTGGAAAAGAGATTTGACGTGAACAGTACTCCTAGATCCTTAGCTGAGTCTTTTCGATTGAAAATACATCCGTTTACGTTGTAATTAACTTTGCTGGCATCCTAGGCTCCCGAGAACGAAGTAGTAAAACATTTCAATACATTGAGGTTTAGTTTGTTTCGTGCACGCCAATTTGATAAACTGTTGGGATCACATTGAAAATCCAGTGTATCGTTCAAGTTGCGGATCTTACGAAACATCTTAACCCTTTGCAGCATAGTGTCGTAATGGTACGACACCTATTTCAATTCGGTTTTTCATCATTATCATTTTCTTTTCACCTATTACGATGATTGCAAATTCATATTTAGGCTCCTAGGAGAACAATAATAACTAAAAAATTATTCTTAAGGTTTTATTTCTCACGTAGTAGATATTAAAAATAAATAAAGTACAAAAAACACCTTTTTGACACAATAAATGTAATTATGACTGATCTAGCTAGTAAACCATAAACAAAAAAAATGGATAAGAAGGGTTCTTCGAGTCTTTGATTACGAAACTGAATTAAAAATTCAGAAATTAAAAATGACAGATCCGATATGGCGAACAGTAACCTGACATTTAATCGCATTTGCTGAAATCTCTTCACTTAGGCGTTACAATAGGCGAGGATTCACCTACATTCAGCTACACTGGGTTTTTAAGAATCCTCCACTTTTAGCACTACCCGGAACTGAAGACGAGGACATAGTGTATTTCTAGCTACATATATTTTTTAAATATTTTTAATTTTTTTTTTATTTTTTTGTATATTCTTTTACATCTAAAAACTAAAACCTGTTTGCACGTGGTAAACCGCCAAACAGTTGCGATGTCCGTTTACGCACAACGGTACTTGGCAGGTACTACGCGTCCAAGTTGTGAGTCTTGTGTGCAATTTGTCAGAACAGCTAGCACAACGTCTTTGCCTTTTATGTGCGGTGAGTCGAGGCACGTGGACTGCTGTAAAATCTCTTTTCTCAAGCGGTACTTATGGCTTAGCACGTTTACAGAGTTGATTAGTTGAAGGCTTCTTGCTTTTTTTCGAAATAAGAACTCCTCCAATCAATCCTTCAACTAGAGCAAGTTTGCATTTTCAGATAAAAATTTGTATTATTGCCGCGCTCAGCATAAATGGTAAATAAGCATATGAGCTATGTCGACAAGGCAGACATGTTGAAGTCCTTGTACAAAATAAATCGAAAGGCAAAAAAAATGATTGTTCAGAATATTTTGGTACCTTGACGATCGTCAGTCAAAATATTCTGAACATTTTTTTGCCTTTCGATTTATTTTGTACAAGGACTTCAACATGTCTGCCTTGTCGACATAGCCCATATGCTTATTGTAGTCCTGTGCCACTTGCGGGCACGTTACGAGTTGCAATGAGCCATTTTTCTTTCGACAATTAATGGGAGTTGCGATAGATGGCTCGTGCAAGTTGGATAAGAGTGAAACCGCTCGGTTGTTTTTCCACTTTACCCAACTGAGTCCGGTGTAGGAAGTTCGATACTCAAACTCGCCTTTATGCAACTCTTTATCAGGCTTTTGACGTTTGAGTAAGCCAACGCGATTACTTCTTACAGTTCCACACGACCTAATACACTGCCTTTTTAGAAATATCATCAAATCCGTACTGATGAAGAAATGATCAAAATAGACACGGTGGTTATCTTCGATTATTGCTTCGGTCAAGTCTTTCACCACTCTCGCTCCTAAGAGTTGTTCGGTTTTGTTTTCCGTTTTTCCTGTGTATTTTGGAACTCGTACATAAATCCTGTTTGGTCCGCACGTACCCAAACCATGTATCCCCGATTGATTGGCTTGATTGACATGTACTGTTTTAGTGAGCTTCTTCCCTTGAACCTTATCATACTTTCGTCTATTGACTGATGTTCATTGGGTATGAAACAGGTTTTAAATGCGTTGAAAACTTTCTCTACCATCGGTCTTATCGTATAGAGCTTGTCGTAGTGTTGTCCTCTTCGTTTGGGTTCTTCAGAGTTATCGTTAACGTGTAAATGGGAAAGTAAAAACCCACATCAATTGACAGTCATCAGACTGGAAACATACGAATCCTGCAGCTGTTCATTCCTACACCACTAGTCGCGATAAGATGAAAGTGGCTTTGCTCCCATCAAAATGTTGATAACCAAGTATATCAACATTTGTTTTGTAGTAACAGGTTCGAATTGCTTGTTCGCCTGAGTGCTGCAGAGAATAGTCTGAAAAACAAGAGACTCTATGGAATTTTCTGGGAATAAACAGAAGAAAATATCCAGTGGAGATTTTACATTATCTGACATGTTTGGACCAGACTGTATGGAAAAAAGTACATTATCACATTGCCTTGATTTAGACTCTCAAATTCCGTCTGAATTCAACAGTCGCTCACGCAGAGGTGTATATTTGGAACTTGCACACAAATCATGTTTGGTCCGCGCGTATTCAAACGCTGTATCCCCATCTGATTTGTTTGTTTGGCATGTACTCTTTATTATCAAACCGAAAATCTTTATCATGCTTTTGAACGTCAAGGTGATTATTCTCTTTTTATCGTAATCTCTGATTCGCAGACGTTTCTTTCCGATTATCGTCAAATTCAGTTTCTTTTGCTTGAGAGTCGCACAAACGGTCTATTAAGAGGGATCAATGATCTACGAGGTCGACGCCCCAAACATTGAAGACAACAACAACAACCGTCTATTGAGTCATAGTCGCTCGGCATATCTGTGCATTCGTTTTCCATCTTAAAAGCAATATTTGCAGCGTAAATTTCAACATTAGAAATAGAAGACGATTTGCAATATTTCAAGCTTTGTCAAGTAAATACTAACAATATTTTATGCTCATTGTCGTTTTACACTATGGTAGTATGAAAATACACTCAACTACGACAGACCAAGTATCTGACAATACGATAGCGAATGGACAACGCGAACGGTCATTAGACTGGAAGTTAGTTGTGGTTGTACGACATGTATGAATGCAAGCATGATGAATATTCGTAATCAGCGACTCCAAAAACTCCCGAGTACCGAGTTTTATTCGGATCAAGTAACTTTTTACATTTTGGTCCGCCATTTAAAATTATTATCTCAGATTCGTAATCAGTACCGAGTACTGAATTTCAAGTAAATTGCATGTAAAGAAAAATGTATGCTTCAAAGGGTTAAGGTCGTCCGCATACAGAAGAAAATTTCTATTGGCAAAATAGCTACCTATGTTGTTCACAAAGAGTGCAAATAATAATGGCCCAAGATGCGACCCTTGGGGTACCTCGAGATCGCAGTGAATGCTTTTAACTTTTCAGATCTCACCTTAACGATAAGCTGCCTCTCCGATAAAAACGAGGAAATCCACTGTGACAGAGCCCCACAAATTCCCAGAGAGGATAGCTTCTCCAACACAACGGTATGGTCTACAGTGTCAAATGCCTTTGAAAAATTTGTATAAACTGTATCCACCTGACTACTTTCCTCCACGTGCGATGTCAGATAGTGGCAAAAGAGCGCCAGATTCGTTATAGTGGAACGCCCCTTACTAATTTCAGATTCGCGAATTATTAGTGCGTGAAGACTATCGGCGGAATGCACATCGTCATGGACAACTGGTCCGCGACTATTCAAGCGTTTAATAAATAAGCTGGCAGAAAATTTTACAAACATTTCTGCTATATCATCCAAGCTGTCGGCTTGAGAAGAGTCGAGATACGTGGGGACTGGAAGGTCAGCAGTTTTCCTAACGCTAGTAACGTGATTCCAGAAACGTTTTACAGAATCAGAGAATAGCAATGATGGTTCAACGCCACTTGTACACTTATAACGCATGTGATCGGATTTGAGGTCTACTTTACTAGCTGTTCGTAAGGCTTTACATTTATTATAATTCTCCAGTGTATTCTGATGTTTAAATAGCATATGCGCTTTTTTCTTATTAAGTATGGTGATTCTGGCAGCCCGACTGACCCATTTGGAATAAGTCGGCGGGCCAACAGATACGATAGGTACAAATCTGTTAATCGCATCATCCAGAGTGTCGTAGAATTTGTTTACTGCATCATCCGGGCTATCGACAGACTCAAAATAACCGTCCCACTTAACGCTTGAAAGATGCTCAACCATCCCTTGATAATTCGCCCTCGAAAAGTCACAAAAACAGACTAGCCTAGAGTTGTCAAACGTTGAGCATGTCGTAGGTGAGAAACGTGGATCAAGTGGGGGTGAGGTACATCTGCTGGTGATACGAAATCGAGCGCCAGACCGACCCTGCATAGTAGATAGGCAAATAATAGCTCGAGCAGTCTTCCGCAGTCGTTCCAGATATTATTGACGCGAGAGAGATCAAGCGAAGCAGCCAACTCGAGTAATAATTTACAGTTACAATTAGACGGACCTCCTGCGTGATTTGTTTTCTTTAACTATGCTGCCAAATTCTGATATATTGTAATCTCCGCAAAGAATCGTGTGGATGTCACCTGCTTTGCGCACAACCTGTTCAACCGATTCGCTATACACACTATGAAGACTTTGTGTGGAAGCAGGGGAATATAAACCGCGCCTAAAAATATTCAAGCTTCAGGCAACCGGACAGTAACAAAGTCTTGTTCGATAGAATGGGCAGGGTTGGTTAGAGACCTCACGGGCAATAAGCGATACGCCACTATAAGTGCTCCCCTAGCGGGTAATTTGCAACTTGTGTTATTCGAACGATCACACCTACATAGTTTCTTAAGTCTAATTCAGAAATATCTTTAGTCAACCTTGTTTAAACTGAGATAATTATATGAAAATTTGAACGAATTACAAAGCTACCGAGCTCATGTAATCTTCTTCCAACTCCTCTGACATTCTGATAAAATACTGTCAAACCGCGTCCACGATCTGGTTTTTTGAGCATTTTGGACGATCTGTTGAGGACTGCATAGATTCCTCGACGATCCTCGGGACACCTCGAACGTAGCGGATCGTTGCCTTCTCATTTCCACTGCTACGTATCTCCGCTAGTTCTACTTGCAGATTACGTAAGTGATCCCGCTGTCTGATCATTAGATCTGCCATAATGTGGACATCAAGTTCCTGAATTGAAGGCTTGTTTTTGATGATGTTGAGGACATCACTAGTCCGGCAAGCACCAGTTTTAAAGGACGAGGTTTCGAGTTGCCTCTGCTGATGCCCAAACGCTGGACCTTGGAAACTGCAGCATCCAAACCTGTTGACGACAACAGCCGCTTTACAGCAGCAGAATCTGCGCTAACAATTTTCCGGTCGGAGTTTTCGTGGAAACCGTAGATTATTAAGTTACGAGATCTATTCTGGCATTCTGTAACTTTCGCAGTGATCTCACGAGGGTCGTGCGGCGTACCGACAAGACTGAATTCAAATTGAATGACCTTACACTCGAGTTCAGATAATTTGCCTCGACGAATAACATTTTCCTGACGAAACTGAAGATTAGGATGCTCATATTCCGTTATTTTGGCGATGACTTGCTCTAGCCGAGTACTGATCTCGCTCACGGACCTATCAACAGCTCCAAATCTTTGGTCTGAAGCTACTTTTGTTTCTTTCCTAAATGTCTTAAATGCTTTTGTCTTTCCTTGTGCAGTATTTATATCTTGAGAATTTCTTCCGTAACAGCTGCTTCACATCTTGGTCCAATGTGCCACCTAGCCAAACTATCATTGCTACGGACAGGCCCAGTGAAGTGCGACAGTAATCGTGTTTATCAAATGTTTTACGTGTTTGTATCGTGTTTGCTCGTATATTTGAGGTTCCAAACCAACGACATTGGATCGAGACACACCGTAGGTAAATGTAATTGTCACTGTCAATTATCACATTTTACGATTATTATTTACAGGAAGCACATAACTCAAAAAGGTCAGCTTAAGATATTAAGGGTATGGCGAGGCCCCATGCACCGTTCACAATTTGATGAGTCTAGCCACTCCGCGCAGCAAGAGTCGTGTAAATTTAAACTCGTAGTTTGATAACTATCAGTAGTGCAGCCATGAATGTGATGCTGATTGCGAGATGAACTAGAAAAACAGTCGATATACACACAGTCAGAGGCTGTAAACTGCACTTCAGATCCAATTATCGACAAAAAAATTACAGCACTGGCATTGGTTAAAATAATGCTTTAAAACTATGCGAAATTGACTCTTATTTCAGGAGATCACGAATACTTAACTATTCTCGGCTGTCATATTGTTTACATCTCGTACAATAATAGTGAACAATCTCCAATAGTGTACATAATGAATAGTGAGAAAAAAATGTTATTACCATGCCGACATAGTTTGCAAATACAACAGATACTTAAACCCATATTCGTAAGAAACTACAGTGAAAGGACAGAGTAATTTAATAAAGAAATTTTATCTGTAAATTCCAATATGAGCTGGTAGACAATCAGGCTGTTAACAATGTTGACATAGACGTAATCAAACTTTCTTACAATCAGCCATCGTCCAGTGTACGAAAGTAAATCTTTTTCATTGCGAAATCGGAATGTCTATGTTCATATATTATCTATTTTGCCGATACAGAAATCATCAGTTGGTACAGTTACCATATAGAAGCTGTAATCTTTACAAACAGCCGCAACAGGCTGCACAATCAATTTTCCTAGATAATCGAACGTGCGTCGTCACATAACGAGCTCAGTTTGTGCACACATTGCAATCAGGCCCGTATTTAAATGCACACGAATATTAGACAATTACAACTTGAGGACAATTTAAGTTCAAATTGAGTTCACTTTGCTATATGGTTACTGTGTGTCGTCCATTTATTCGGCATCATGTTAATTGAATTATTAATCTTATTTCATAATCAATAGTACAAGAATTCGACTGTACGCCGTTATATAACCTTCTTTGAGTAAACATTGATGAAAATTTCATTGATGACCAGAGAGTTAAAAGAATTCATGACTGCGTCAGGTTGGGCTCCTTTCAAGCAAGTTAAACCGTTCCCATAATTGAACGCAAAGACGTCAAGTAAGATGCAGCAGTAGTGAGGAACTTTATTGTGTAAAAGGAAGAACATTTTCAATACTGTGCTAGCAATAAGCATTAAAATCCAAATAAGCTTCGTCTAAGGACTAAACTCACTGTGGCATAATTCTCCAAGATTAAACGTCCCATTTTTCCATTCCTCAGATTAATAGGAGATGCACTATACACCATGATTTGTAAAAGGGATTTACGGCAATTCAGTGATAATGATTCCCAGCCGCTGTAATAAACAGATTCCTCAATTGCTATAGCCTGAAACTTGCCATCATTTATTATCACTTGTTCATCTTGAAATTTATTATATTAAGTGTCTCTTATATTCAGTGAAGCAGATGAGTTTACCTCTTCGATGAGTATATGCCCTGGAAGGTAGTAGAATAACAGTTGAACAGCCGAAGCTATCATTAGCAAGGAATTTATAAAAATTGAGTCCAAAGAATGTTCGGTGACCTGCTAATGGATCATTAATAAATTCTTTTTGCAAATGGATGTTGTACAAAAGTTGACTCAGGTTTGGCAAATGTCATGCGACAGTTACCATTTGATGATGCACCATTTGACAACATTTTACAATCACAATAGACACAAGTTTTCTAATGGTTATTAATAAATTGCATAATCATTGTTCAGAAAATTGTTTGGTTAATTAGATGATAGGGGAATGGTGCCTTAGACGGCACAGGGGAATAATACAGGAATATGCATACCGTCGCAGACACGTTTTCTCTACATCATAAAAAAAGTTTTGCATATTTATGCTCTTCTGAAAAATAGAATGCATACCGAATGAAATGCACAAACATGACTGAATTATTCTGATATTTCAAACCTACGGATATTTCATATTATATTCACTTAATCTGGAACACATATAATACTAAATTCGACAAGAATATGAAATCTATCTGAAAACCGATCGTATGACAAATGTCAAATCTGATTCATATGCTTGAACTAATGCTGCTGTGTTTATCCATTAGCAGTCAGCCATGAGACCACTTACATTAATTATCAAAAAACTTGTACAGCAAACCGTTAGAAGAATTGATAAAAAGAGTACAAGTACAATGAAGGTATAAGTTTCGTTGATGTCATTGATGTAGCTGTGGAATCAGTGACAATGGAATTGAATATTATCCCATCTACAGTGCTTCTACTTTAATCTACCTATAAATACCGTAATATGTCGCAGTGTTGTTGAACATAGATGCAGATTTTTCTCCTTATGATCTTCTCATTACCGTTTGAATGATCCGAAAGCTGGCGGAATTTTTGCTGCAGAACTTTGAGTCTTGCGCAGGTAAAGAATATAAAAACACCGTAGGCGACTTCAGTAGTACTAGCGCAGCCGCTGAATGTAATGCATATAACTTGTTGGGAATATGCCAGGACATAGAGAAAGGTTGATCTCTTGTAATCAAAGGGATACCAGGCCCCGGTTGGTAGGAATTGTGATTTTTTCCACGAGGGTTGGACTATGTAATCTAAGGTAATGGTAAACACGCTGATAGTGTAGATCCAGTAAGCGACGTTACCCACGCGTGTATACTCTTCATGATATCGAGGAAGTTCGTCAGAGGCTGTAGTTCGAACTCTCTCCATTTCCTGGAGGAGTCGACTAAATTTCTGACGATGCAAGCGCATTATTCCCACTTTACCGGCTGCATGCAAATATATCACCTGTGAAAACAATTATAAAGATTTATTTATATTTTTTATATTTTATTTATTATTTCTTTATATTTCTTAGCTATCGTGAAAACTAAAAAGACTTACCTGGGTACTGAGGGTTTCAATTATTTCTTGAGGATCGTTCGCCTGTATCATTGCGTACACTAGTGCTTGCAGTGAGATAAGAATAAATCCACCGATCACGAATAGAAAGTGAAATAAATCGAAAACTTGTCTCAATTTTGAAGCGTTCTTTGGAATGGGCCAACAGCAAATGATTTTCAAACAGAAGCTGGTGTATTGCATTGGACCTTTCAGCATAGACATATCTCACGGTTAGACTACTCAGTTTCTTTTCATAGAGAGACGCTTTAGTACTTTCCAATACACTGTATTCCGTATTGCGGTAATAACACGTGAAGAAGCTGGTTAGAACTTCTTGAGAAAACTGAGACAGAAATTACACCGTTGAGACAGTTTCACCTCGCATGATAAGATATGTACGAGAAAGAGCCACTCATTATTGGCACCATTATATAAGTAAATTGCTCTAGCAATTAGGTTCGTAGGACTTTAATTATGCACGCCTGCCAGGTGTTAACGATCGATTGATAATGTCAAGAATATCCGAAGAAGTAATAACTTCCTTTTTCTTTACTATTTCTTTTTTCTCTCCAACGTTTAAAATTGTGCAATATCTGGAATAGTCTGGTCATTTTTTTCATACATACTCATATCATTATAAATTCGAATAGGTGGGTAAATAAATTTGCTCTCTAATATATTCAATAATTGTCATATGCGATCTCATTTCAGCGCTATAAATCTGCATCGTCTGCCTGTAAACATGGCTAATTAATGGAACAATGTATTGTTGTGAGAGAAGCATGACTAACCTCGTCTCTTTTCCTGCCTCTCTGGTTCTATGTGGTCCTGATAACTGCCCGTAACGATTCAGAAGTGTACTGAAAGAGTGACAGCGCGGAACCTATGAAATTACATTTCGACATGTGTGAGAAATTCTATTATGCCGCGTTATTTGACGATAAACGCTTGTCAGAATATAATACTGTCCCGTTTCAAAATTTCAACTGTTTAAATATCGAGATCGAGACAGAATGTGATAAAAACAACACTTAAATTTAATATTGAAGTCAATATATGTATACAAAATTATCTGTACCTAGTAAATAGTTAGGCATGAATTTGCTAAAGGGAACAAATATTAAGTTATTTTTCTAACGTATTGCATACAGCCTAAGAAGCAATAAATATCTACGAAATATATTTATAAAAGTAGTCGCAAACTTCCAATTTACGTTATATCTAATAAAGAACATTGCTAAGTTATTGTACGGATATCTGATTTACAACATCGAATACATAATGTTACCTGACATTTGATCAGTGTTGCTTCCTCGGTATCTAAATGGTGATATCTTTATAACATCTCTTCGATGAGATTTCTATTTATTATTTTCTCGGACTTTCAATATATTTAGAAACTTATATTATTTGAAATATGAATTTCATGAAATAATGAGTAACAACAAGGTTTTCATTCGCTGGTGATCAAAATGACCGAGTTCAGATTATTTGTGATCTATCCTATGTAGAAAAATGACAGAACATACCAAGTGTCATGAAAAACCCTAATCGGGAATTGGCATGGTTTCTCTATTTAGTTGAATAGACATTGAATCTCTAAATTACCAATTCATTATTTATCCGATTTTAGTCTCACCTCGTCATTGTCAAGTTAGACTAGCCAATGGCTATATGGTTTAATCATAACGCTTTTAAATATGAAGATGAGGTTGAATTGAAAATTGAAATAAAAAAAAGATTATTTGTCATTTTTATTAGGTTAGTATTCAAACTCTTCGACTATACCAATAAGGTCCTTTGACGGCTCGCCGCCATCGATCTAAATTAATTATTTATTAATTACCTTTGTGTCGGGGAGTAGTTTCGAAACACCGAAAAATCGCTTGCCGGAGACGGGATTCGATCCTGGAACCTTTACGAAATAAGACTACGATTCTGGCCATTACACTACCTCATCGCTTGTATAAGTTTAATTCGCTACATAAGGAAATAATTAACTGATATTGTTAGAAATTCAGTTTCAATAGAATGTAATTCATTATTTTATTCGTATCTATGAAATTTTCTTTGCACAATTTCATAAGCAGCCTTTAGGACTACTTAATTTAATTTAACATCTATATTGTTAATATCGGCTAAACGGAAACGAGATAATAGCCTGTTTAGCTAAATTCAATTGAAAACACTGGATCCTGTGGCCAGATGTAAAAAAATTGTACGATACAGCAAGTGCCATTAACTTTTAAGAAGAATAGGACACTGTAACCACGTTCGAAGTACTGGCAGTGAATCACGGAATATACACGTATGTATATACCCTAAGCATCTCTTGAAATAGAACGGCTAAATACTTACAAAAAAAGAAATATACTTGTTATTTATGCAATAATAAACATAACTTAAGTGAGTTCGTCGGTGCCGATGATTGACTAGCCAGTGAGAAAGTGATCACTAGATAATAATTTCATGGGGAATGTGTACTACCTATAAGTGAGGGTGGGTAGAACTCCCAAGGTAAGTGCTAGATGCCTAAACCACTAATGACATGACCTAAATTTTCATTTGTGAGCATAATGGGCCATAGCCAATGACTATGCCATCATTACAAAATGAACGCAATACGTTTCAGTACGATCTGTATGTTAGTGCGACTACATACTCCCTGGGCAAGAACTAAATGAATTATTTACAGAGCGGCATAACCTCACTTTTTGAGTCAAAAATCAAATTGGCTAATCAATACTAGGGTAATGACCACATATTTTATTGCACCATCTATAAGTAATAGTCGGATAGGATAGCCTCAGCGTACGTTAGGGTAATAGAGTAATTTGTGCAAAACAATTCTATCTTGCTGGGCCATTATCATTAATTAAAAAACTTATCTAATTCTAATTAGCTAGTTACTGGTGTTTGAGTTGGATTGGCGAGCTCGGTTGCTACTTAGGTATGGCTTACAAACGAGACGCAACCGAATGTTATAGTCGCAATTATCATATCGCATAGTTATATCTTTTGTTTAGCATGGGAATAATTACCGTTACTTTGGGTACCCAGATAGCAACGTGCGTGCAAATATGACAGCATTTGCGCAGCAAGGCATTATATAAATTGTCGGCAATACCTTAGGAATATGCGTCCCTATTTGTAGCCACATTTGCAGCAATATATGGTCAAATGTTAAACAGCAAACTAATAGCAAATTGCCTGCAAAGCTTACAATGCTATCCTACACTTTAAGAATGAATCAACGTCAACGACAATTTTACTATTTGAAAACAGCTTTTAAAATGGGTGTGCGCGGTCTGTCATTTGTCTCGTACAAGTCTTTTTGCGTTGACATGAGTAGGACTCGAACCTGCGTCGTTGAAATACTCGAAGTAAGGAACGTGACACGCTATCCACTCAGCCATCAGCCCAATTTCCAACTCTTACTTCGATTCAAAATTATAATCCTGAATATTGAAATGCATGAAAACATGGAAGTTCAAAATTATTGTTGCCATAGGCAGTTACACGATTATGTACAAGTATGATTTACACACATCGCAAAGAAAAGTACCATATTATCATAATACTATTGGAAGCTGCATCAATTCACTATATATTAGCATGGTCAAGTAGTATCATATTGGAAGTAATTCATAATGGAATGCGACTCGCACTTGACATAACAATGCGACAAAAAATATTATTGCACCACAATCGAACCTTTACACGAGCTCCTGTAGCACGAAACTACTGATTTAGCTGTGGGTTAGACCAGAAATCACTATACCTTCAGTGAATTTTATAAAAATGAAACAAATTACAATAATACGTTCTCTGGTTCTAACAATAGGAGTTCATAAGTTCATATAAAGCCTTGCTACGCGATTGCTGTCATATTTGCACGCACGGTATTATCTGGGTACATATTTTAGTCAGTTTTTGTTCAAATTACGTAATTAAAAAATAATTTGTGGCTAACAAATTGCTAGTAATTGCAAGTAATTACTTTTGCTAGCATATTTGCAACATACCTTTACAACAATTACAACACAAGATGATCTACTTTGCTTACTGCAATTATTGCTTAACTTTTGCTAGCATTATTTTCTTTATTTATATTTCACAGCAAATTTAAAGCATATTTTCAGCAAACCTTTGCTAAAAAGTAATTCAACTGTTTTGCATGGACACATTGTTTTACCTGGATACTTTACTTACATTATCTAATCATAATTCTCATCTCGTACGAGAATGAAAACTTACAACTTTATAATGTTTCTTGTACACGTGTATGGTTTGATGCTTGGTTAGTATAAAATGACGATTTCGATGCATTTTGTTAGATAATGTTCGTTACGAGTAGTTGACTAATCATTATTTTTCGTTTGAGTCTCATCAGTACAAAGACCTAAGTGTCCCACATTTTGAATGCTAGTACTCGGATGTCCAGTAAATATTACTACACTCTTTTCTCCGTGCAGACACTGCTTAAATATCCCATGAACGTTACCATAATTTTCACGGTTAAAGTTCTTCATATTGCATTTGGAGGAAATTTCTGATATTATATAAAATGTATACACTACGTCAAGGTACAGACTGGAACGTTGTATAGATATTTGTGCGGATATATGTAATCTTACTGCAACGTTATGCGGGTGTAAAATTGTTACTTGGGAATATTCATATGTATTCGATGAGTTTCCCAGCTTTTAGAATAAAGCATTGACATGACCGCTCGACGAGAGAGGTTAGATGGAAAGGTAGAAATTGGTAGAATCGCCGGCGGCGCGTCGCGTCGCGTCACGACGCAGCACGTCGCGCCGTTCAGTCGCTTCTCGTCTACGGTTGTCTACAGTTCTCTACGGTCCTTTGTGATCCTTGCATGATCCTTAAGTTATTATTTAACGTCTTTCATTTCTTGTCTCCTGCACTTCTTTCGGTTTTTGTATGTTATACAATTGTAATACTGGCATTCATATACAAACTTGTGTCATCGGAGCCATTTTGGGTTGATAAGCTTCGGAATCCCAAATCTCTTGCTCCAATTTGAAGTCGCTGTTGGACCAAATATCGCCAGTGCTACATTAAATAGCTATTGAGTGCCGACTGCGAAGAAGAAAGATATGAATAGTCAACTCTGTCGACAGGGCACGAAAAATCAGAGGCAGATAAAATAAACTGAGTGACAAAGAAGCAGATGCAAGAGCGATGACATTTTAGTGGAAAATGCACAATGACATGTTTGTTGCCATCAAGACTCATAAAATTATAAGTCGTCATTAGACGAAGAGCTATAAAGGATTACTGAAAATTGTTGAGGATAAGCTGCCTGCGATGCGTTGAAGTTTTACTTTTCTTTATTTCGGTAAGTACATATAAAGGCTAAGGAACAGATTTCTCAGTTGAATTAATAATTTCTAAGAGCTACCTCGGATTAATAACTTTTGCACGTACGATGCAAATGAACCGCTATATTAAAATGACGCCAGCATACTTGAATAACGTTTCGCAATGTCATCGAGAAATCTCATTAAAACGTCACCAAATATGCGATTAACTAGTTGCTCTAGTACGAAACATGTGACAGAACTGTGATATCGATCGAACCGCCAAACCGACGAGTACTCACTTCTGGGTTATTAAGCGGAGCGATGGATTAATGCATATTGATGAGTTTCTGTGGTAATTCCGGCTTCACCTCTGACCTCAACTATCACCTCTTCTCTCCGCCTCCGCAAGCACTCACACTCTTGAACCCACCAGCCGTCAGCCTCACTCTTGTTGCGATCAATCGCTTTTTTCTATCTCTCCTCCCATCGTCTAGAAATTTGCAATTAATGAAATATGGTGTACGCATCGTCACATCATAATTAACTTGGATGAAAAAAGGAATAGTAATATAATATATATCTGTTTATCTGTACGATAATACAATATAATACATGTATATAGTAGATATACCTGAAAAACAGCTATAATCATGTAATACATGTCTCTCTCGCCACGTAGGGTGTCTGTAATTTCTTCTCAAGATATCGAATTATCAGACCAATAATCGAATCCCTTTCAAAGAATTGCCTTGGCAATAGCATCATTGTCATTTATTATGGAAAAAGTTATAATCGGTATTCCCGACCAAATATCCTTCTCCCAAGACATTGGATGAGCTTCCATCACAACTTCCCTATGGGTAATCAATCAAGAAGTCTGTTGGCAGTTTGGAAAATTCAAATTCAAGTATATGCTTCGTGTCAGCTGTTGATGAATCAAATATCCCAATTGCAGGCTTTTCCAATTTGGGATGAGCAAATTACCAGTCGTCAATGCTATTACAAATACTTATCTATTAAATCTATTATATCTGGATATCCTCCGAGTTTGGAGGTCATACACTCGCGCTCTCTAATTTCCTGAAGAATTTTTTGATAGTTCTTTGAATTCACTGAGTCATTGCAAATGGTCTTGATACAGAACACGACTGAGATATTCTCGGTTTAATGCTCGATAAAGTTCAAGTTAAGCATTACGCGGCTCCTAACTCACATAAATAGTGACGTATTTTATAACTTGAGTAACGCAACAGTGTTAACAACACGAATGGTATTTAACTCGATACCCATATTGATAGTTCACCAGTGAGAGTGTTACTTCTGTCACTTCTGTTTCTCCGCATAACCTTTAGTATTCAGCTCAAGGAACTTCAAAAATAAAATAAAAATAATTTGAATAATCATTTTTAATGGACAATTTTAGCCCATTTATATCATCTTATATCTAATTAGGGGCTTCCATCACATAACACAATGTGTTTTCCAAGCGATACTTTATAATAGGAGCGATCGCCCGTAATAGGTATGAATATTCCACCACTGAGAGCATTGTAAAGACAAGTCCAATGGGATAGCACTAAAGTTATTGCGTTTTGTAGGTGTGCCGTTATTTGAAGGTGTTTGCAAACAGTTGATTAGTGATCAGCCATTAAGTCATTATCTTGCTGTTTTATGACTAGCCGTGTTCTTTATTTCTTAAATAATTGATAGATCCGTACAAAACTAAATGGCATAGGCATACATGTTAGAATTTTCCAAAGACTTTCAAGTGTTTTCAAAGGGCTTTCAATACATAAGTGTTTTATTTTTCTATAGTCACGTTTGAGTGCGTCATTGTTTGCGTTCCGTTATACGATAGATTGTTTACCTAACCATAGGTGGAGTGTTACGGCTTGTTGATAGACGTAGTAGTGTTAAGGTGAAACAAACAAGTTAGAATGAAAGAGATAGACCAGAAATTAGAATTGTAACATAATGGAAGAGAAAATAAATTTGCGTAACTAGAACAATGAAACCTTGGATAAATGAGAGCGCCCCTATCATCACTTTCGTTTTTTTTGTAAAAAGTATCAATAGCTTGCATAACAAGAGACTTACGAGAATATTCGGCCGCGACAACTGATGTGTTAATGACTCTGTAAATATAATTGCAGTATTCTAAAAGTGAGTACGCACGATTGCTCCCCCCTCTCCCTAAAAAAGTGTCTGCGCAATTTCCATTCAGCGGGCTGTAGTTGACAAGTTAAAGTGAGATTTATTCTTTACCGTCATCGAAAGAGGTCGTATACGCAATAACGACAAACAAAAACTCGAGCATTAAAAAAATTTCATTACTCCAAACACTCGGGTCAAAATGTCCATAGCTAGGAGCGGAGCCACAGCAATTACCCAAGTAGAAATATTTAGTTTCTAAGTGGTTTCGGAGTGGTCCTTAATAGATTTCAATAATCCATTTATTGTCTCCCTATGGTCTTTCTAAACTCTGACTTGAAAAATATTCCTGAGAGTACATGTCAATCTTGACTGAGAGACCACGTAAAGATGAGTTAGGTCGGCTTACATTATTTTTTCTTTTTATATATATACTGTGAACGTCACAAAGACGATTTAGTTGCTTTCCCTTATATCCCTTTTACAAAAATTCCTGCTGGCAAAAAACACTGCAAGGTCAAATATTCTTTGTATTTATTTCATTATTTTATACTCGTATTATTCTATTTTTATTTTGTACTGATGAATGCACGACAAGCCAATCCATTATTGGAGAAGCTTCTGACTATTCAGTGATTCACTATCCCACATAGAAGGAATACATAAAAAAAGAGGAATGTCTCTCGAGGGTGTAGTTTTGTTTGTGTTTTTGATTGAGTATTGTTATCATCCATGTTCTGCATTCAGTTAATAAGAGATCCACAACAAGCCTTAAAAAAAAACCCGAGCAAATTCGATAGCAGCGGATCGGTAATACTGAAAATTTAAGTTACCGACCCCGTGCGTTCTTGCGAGGAATTAACGGTTCAACGTTCAAAATTGTCTGCAACAAACTGACGACAGGATCGTGTCGCGTTACGGAGCACTCAACGGATTACTGAAAGACCAAAGGTTATCGAAGGAGCATCCTCTAAAACTGCAGTCTGCCGAAAATTACTCTGAGTTGTGAGACACGACCTAGATGCCAGAAAAGCAATACTTTTGTCAATTCCCAATTTGGTAAAGGAGCTCCTCAGCCGACCGTGATGCTAGCTCATTGTCAGTTTGACGATATCCCGCATTGCAAGTTAGATGTCCTCCTGCATTTCAAGGAGACAGGAGTTCACCAATGAGAGAGAATTCTCGTCTGCCAGCACAATCCTGGATGGGGTTTTCCTTGAAAAGTCTACTCGAGGGAAAGAATACCAGCGATAGCCAAACTGCCATTCGAACTCACGCATCAGTACACCTCAATAATGTTAGTACTGCTACACATGAAAATACAATAAGAACCTATGTCATAATTATGGACTCATTTTAAGGTAATGTAATACTCTATTCCTGAATTAAATGTTCGTCAATTTTTAAAAAATCTTGTGGCGGTGTAGACTCGATATTCAAGATATGTAGCACCACCACACGCTAAGACGTGCAAAGAAAGACGAAATACAAAAATACAATGCATAGGCTCTTAATATACCTTAGCACGGAATTTAATGTCCGATCTCTTATTAATGTACAGGGTGAGTTGTTTCAAAGGTCGAATTTAGAGCAGATTATTTCTTGCCTAGTACATACATCTTGAACCAAGAAGTGAAGTTGGGTGAGACACATGCGCTTATAAAGAAAGCCACCAGTTTAAACATTTTATTATAATTGCCTGTTTTCACACCATGGAAAATTAAATTAAAATTAAAACGATATAAATTGTTGAATGCTTCTGAAGGTGTATTTTTCGTTGGGTCAAGGCGTGTGACATGAAAAATATGCCACAACTAAATTCGTCATTAGAAAACATTATTTTGTATATTTATTGGTATCTTATAAGTCTATGTTGCTCAAACATTAATAATTTTAGTTGAACTATTCCTGCAATATTTCAGCTTTCAGATTATATACTTGTAGGCTAAACGGTTTATTTTTCTGTCTCGGGACAAATTTTTTTCTCTTTTACCATCATCTTGAGCGCACCGGCCAGGAACTCTAGGATCATAAGATAAATACATTTCATTAGACTAATACCGATTGTAAAAACTATTTCATACGTTGCGATCACCCGTATCGAGCCAGCCTAACATCACGACGCTGCTGAAAGGAAGAGTCAGACTTTACACCGGGGAACGTGGAGAGCTGTTGCTGCTATCTGACGACTCCACACCATATTCGACTTTGCCCGAAAGAGAGTAAGAAAGGTCATCCAAAAGGACAGCGCTATGGACTTCATCTCACCTCCCGTTTTATAACGCCGGTACCGAAGACGAAAAGTCTCAAGTTTCGTGGGATTTCTCGTGCAGGAGAATCAGCAGACCTCAGAGTGAAAGCACCCTTACTGGCCTGCCACAGAAGACAGACGCAGTTAAGCTACCGGAGACGTCAGGATTCTAGCCACTATTGTCGAGGATAGCGCCGGAACTTCACCGCCACCAGAGGCTACTGGACACCCCGAGCTATGGCAGCGAGATTGTGACTAAGTTTTGCGCGGCTAGCGTGCCGACGACAATTCCGTTACAATGTTGCGCCTAGACCGCGTTTGAACTTTTATTTTAACATCGTCTTTCCGTGTATCTAGTACCGCGGATCAGTAGAAGGCTACGGCATCTATCGAATATTTTCGAGTTCGTCTTATGAGGGGTAAGGCGCTTGAGCCACAGATGTCACTAGTATTATTTCGAATTTATTGTTTGAGAAATAGTTCCAACGGCATGACTTTTGTAGCGGCGTAATAATACAAGTATTGTAAATCCTCCCGAGGATCGTATTGGCTATCAAAGGCACTACTTTGTCAAATAGTGGGGACACTAACTTAGTCCTACGACGAAATTGCTCTGTATCCTTATTCTCTTCTGTGTCATTCGTGGGATTGAGTGCTCATACGGATCAGGACTAGTTTCGCAAATACCGGTAAGAATCTTGTAACGAGTTACGAAATCTTTTCCAAGAAGCTAGCTTACGTATCCTTTGTTGCGTTTCAGTTGTTTCTCAAGGCTTCGGTCTACCGTCGATTATGCCCGTACCACTAGCCTGGAAAAGATTCCGTGGATCGAATTTATTTTTCTTCTGTGTGCAATTGTTTCTTGATCATTGTCATCTTTTTTCAGCGCAAAGTTTCGTGATTCTGGAGACTTAACAGAGGGAATCTGTGTGCTCTCGTGTCTCGTGGGCACGTGTATTGTTCTGAGTTTTCTCGTTTCACGAGATCATCTTACACATTGTAACGTGTTGTTCCGCTTCACGAGACAAATTTGTTACCAGGATTAATTTCTAATTAGTTTCGTTATTTTAATTTGTTACTTGTGGAATTTCTAAATTGTCCCGAACAGAGATACCAGTTCTTTTATAAGCGTAAGTATCGTCTCCATCCTTACCTACGTAAATTTGTATGTTATATGCATAATCGTTATTTGATTTGCAAGTTTTGTACAATTTTACTACAAATTTAGATCTATTATTTCTGTTAAATTGTTTAAATTTCAGGAGACGTTTCCATAATAATAAAGATTCATTCATTTATTGAAATGTTATCTCCAGGTCTGTAAGTTACCTAAAATTTTTCCACTAAGTGATCTGCAATTGGCCGAATTTTACGGAGAAAATTGGTACAGTCATCATCAGAGCATTCGAAGTGAATTAGGGAAAGAATTAATCGGAATCTTTCATGTCATACATTTAAAAGACAATGGAGTTTCCGATACAGGGTTTTTTTGTCCAGTACGTCGATATTTCAGGCTTTTCGATTATGCCCATCAGAATTACTATAGCATGGATAACATAAAATTTATCGATATCTACAGGAGTAAACTTCAATATTCGAGAAACTTTTTTTCAACTTTCCCGTTTGCCTGAGAATATTTTTTTTAGTCTCTGCGAAAATGTTTGTATGCGCACATGTTAAGTCCATGAAATATTTACCACAAAATGTCTTGAAAATCCCCTTAGGAGAATTTCTAATATTCAATTAAGAAGCAGACTGAATACCATGATCGTTATCTGTGAAAGAATGTATAGTAGGATTGAATATACCATTTTTGGTCCACTCAAAGTCTTTTAGAGTATTTTTGAAATGTACGGTCAGAGGTAAAACAGATTCGTCACATGACTCATTGTTAGATCCATCAGATTCGTTGATTTGCTCTCTCCTATTATCCGAATTCTCATCATAACAATCATCATAACAATCATCATTTTCATTCTCGCTATTATTTTCATTTATCAAAAGTCATCAATTACATCATTACTAACAGAATTATTCTGATCGGATAAATCTAAAGTGATTTCATATGAAATACTTTTTTTAATCTTGTTTTTAGACATTTTGCTAACGCTAATAACGCAATAATGCTGTGCTGCGAGAGTTGACAACTTAGCCGGGCGCGCCACGCAGTTTTCAGAGATCGTAATGGCAGTAGAGGGGATAAGGAACAATTGACAGTCGGACGCGAAGTGCATGCAACTGTTTCTCACTTATTTATATTTATTTATTTTGAAATTTGGAATTTCGACCGCGAATTTGTGTGCAGCCTCCGAAAAACCTAATATTAAGTTTTACGAAAGTCCATCAATTTATTTTGAATTTTTCGAAATTTTGGGTAGCCATATTGCATCGGTCATTTTGAATTTTTACATTTTGATTCCTAATTCGTACTTAGCGACCTGAAACTCCCCCCCCCCCCCCTCCCTCCTCTAGTCTTGGACATTTTGGATTCAGTTTGTGATTTTCGTCTAAAACAGCGAAAGGGTTAGTATTCGTGACAGATGAGATTTTCTCACTAGTGCGATCACGCGAATGCTTCTTCGTAGTATATGAAGCATGTAGACGACATTTTAGACGCCGTAATACTCCAGTAATTACAATTGATTTTTCTGATTATTTATTAAACTTATATTCTTACCCTGGGTGTCTTATACGATCGAATTCAAAATCTTACCGCTTCCCGGAAGGTTTCGTACAGCATATTACTTTGTTTGTTATTGTATAATATATTATGTCTATCTTAAATTTCATTATAATGGATCAATATTGTTGTGTATATGCTGGGCCTAGTTACATGATGATAGTGTAAATCGTTCTTCAAAGATTATTCTTTAATCCAAACAAGTTTACTGGTTATCAAGATTTTTCGCTAAAAACGAAGTCCAATAAGATTACGTCATCGGGTCAAAATCAGGATGGTTTCGATTTATCTTTTTTTGAATGTTTGTCAACTTAAAGTATTTCTATGTTTTATTATGTCCTTTTACGATCCATTCATTATGTATGATATTATTTCCATAATATAGATGAACTTACAAAGCTCTTAACGGGCATATCATATTATATACAACTAGAGGGCATTGCTTTATTATTAAAACTACTGAAATACATGTAAATCTGTGATGCAGAATGATTTGTTAACCAATAACGGACAAAACATTTTAGCGTTATATGTATAATTGAATTCCGTTTGCCATATCGGAACAAGACTTCATGAAGTTGTCTTAATCCATGTAGAAATTTCTTGAAGCTTTAATTTTGTATGCTGCAATGTTCAATTTTTACGATAATAAAAATGTAAGGTAAAGTGACATAAGAACAATAAACATAAAAATTACGTAAGAAGGCTGCCGCTCTATTACATGTATTTATGCACATGGAGTTACAAGCTGAAAATTGATAGTTATTGAAATTTAACTATAATTGCTTTCAATATTTACTTTACAACAGTAGTTAAGCTCTTCTTAAAGAAAAATCTTTTATAACAACAAGATTTAGAAATTCTCTGAGATTTAATAAATTCTGATATTTATTACACTATTCTTTTTTTAGAAATTCAAGCTCTAATATTTAACCGAAGTAAGACTTACAAATTGGGCTGGTGGCTTGGTAAGTAGAGTCACTGCTAGAGACACTCCTCATTTTAGAGCATTCCGGCAAACACAGGTTCAAATCCTATTTCCAGCACGATAATATATGGTATCGTTTAAAATTGCTTTCTTTTACATTTTTTTTTTGTCTTGAAAACCTCCGTAAATTTAATGAAATTTTTTATACATTTATTGACTATTGACAATCTGAACTAACTGTGTCTGAACTGCTAAACTCCTCCATGTAAACAAAGTATATTCGAAAGTATATTGGAAAATATATTACTTCTATATTAAATATATGTTCGCCGAATAATGGTATATGTTATATATAAATTATAGTATACTGGCTATAATATAATTTACTGAAGTATATTTTTTTGTATGAACCAAACATATATTTTCGTGTACATATTTTTACATTGTTTATTAACTAGGGTGCTCGGGACACGGAAACGATGGTTAATTCTTATTAAACGTTACAACTTTTTATTTCGACTAGTAGAATTCGAATGTATGCATACGAACTCTTACTAATGATTTATTATGTACTTATTAGTTGTTGGGGTCTCAGTGCTTCTTCGTGCTCATCACGTATTTTAATCGAACGTAAAGATGTGTCTGTTTTTTAAATCTTTGATAATTTGTGATAGTACATCCCATGGGAAAAAAGTATATAAGCTGATTTAGTTTACACATAATCATTTATCAATTAATTATACCTAACTTTGTCATGTGTAGACAAAATGAATATTATGTGCAAAAGAGGAAAACGCGGCAAAGATGGACTGAGTACAATATACTGAAGTACAATATTATATTATATATATTTAAGTATATACTTGGATTGGTATCTGTTATATTTAAGATACAGTTTTTAGATTTATTTTGCGACGAAAAATTCGATACTTCAAATGTATTTAAAATATATACACATGTAATTAAAATTTTATATAAAATTAATAAATTTTGCATTGTTAACAATGACGTCGCACTTGAAGAATTGAAAATTTTTTCATGATCAAAATATTTCCATATACATATATAAAGAACTAGCGAATACCCGGCATGCGTTGCAATGCCACTCAAAGAAAGAAAGTGGTTGTGTTTTAAATCATTTATTGAAGTGCTTTTGGATACACAATATTTTTTGTTTTTCCGTCTGGTGCGTACACGAATAAGTCAGAAGGTTTTCCGACGTGTGAGCGGGCCACACATACAGCTGTCCATGTAAGAAGCATGGATTTTCCAAATTTATTCCACACACTTGTAGCGATTGTCCCTGTGCTTTGTTGATGATTATTGCAAATGCAAGTCGCACCAGAAAATGCAAACGTTTAAATTCGAATGGCATATCTGTAGGAATCATTTGAATGCGTGTCAACACTACATCTTTTCCTTTAAATTTTCCATTTAAAATTGTAGCTTCGATAATATTGTTCATCATCTTTTTCATTGAAAGCCTGAAAGCCCTACCGTTGCAAAGTTGTGGTGGATTGATGTTTCGGAGATGAATAATAGGCACGCTAATTTTCAATATTAAAACGTGCGGTGGCATGCCTGGCAAATGAAGTGAATTCAAGAATTCAGTTAGATAATTGCCAACTTCGTCTTGATTCATTACAGTGTCGATAGAGTTATATGTTGTCGCATCACTTGGTATTTCGTTTTGAATTTTGAAATTGATTACATTGACATCATTGTTTTTGGCTGCTAATATAGCACGTTCACTGAGCCACTGATGACTTTTGTAATTCTGTGCGATATTTGGGAAGACCTTGTGAATCAATTCGTCTGTGGTTTCTGTGATTTTACAGAAGTTTGTTGGCAATGTGATACATTGTGTTGATTCATCAATTGCCAATTTCCATTCCCAATATCCAACAATTGTTTTGCGATGCGTTGTATTTGCACACGCATATTTGTCTTCAAAGTCAATTTCTGTACGAGTCGCCATAAAACTGATGATTTGAGTAGTGCATTAAGTTGAACGTGGTATAAATGGTAGAGGTTGTCGAAAATCACCAGACAATAAAATTAGTGCGCCACCAAAGAGCTGTTCATTTCATTTTCTGTTCGTTCATTCTTTTCACGAATCATATCAATCGATACGAATAGTAATATATGGCACTGACTTTCTGATTCGTTTCTTCAACTGTTTGTGGATTTCTCAATTTGATGTTGAAATGATATCCATCTTCTCCTTGCCAAAATAAAATCGGATATTGCAATCCGGCGTATGAGCGATGAGTTTCTGAGACTCGTTGAACATCATCATTTCTGGGATGAAGAATTATATCACGCGAGTTAAATTCTGCGCCCACTATAACGATCGCCACTTCATCAATTGTTGGTGCATTGTACAGTCTTTTATGTTGGCCGAAATTTGTTTTGTCTGTTCTAACTTTGACTTTGTAGTTATTATCTGGCATTTTTTCAAGCGCAGATCTGAACAATCGAATTAATTCGTTATGTCGATCGAATAAACTTTGTAAAGCTGCGACAATTTCTCGTTGCACGTAGTGTTAAAGAAAATAATGTATGGGATAATATCGTTCTTAAACTGTCCAACGATTTGGAAAAACGACATTACACGTAGACACCCCTAATACTTTGTTGTTCAACAATGAAATACCGTTTGGAAAATTGGTGCAATCGAAAAGAAGCAACTGTAAATTTGTTTGGATTGTATTCAATATTAAATAATTAGAACCTTAGTTTGGAAAATTGATAATTATAAATCAAAGAGCATTTTGAATATAGGTGTTTTACTTCGCTGAAAAAAGAAATTTGATAGAGTTTTTTTTACTGATAATAGAATAAATATGTAAATTGCTATAGAATAAAATAAGTATTGGAGCAAACAGATTTTCCATGGGGCACGACTACTTGAACCATGCGGTGATTTTGCACATTTACTGTTGCAAACAAATTAATTTTGACTATACAGAACTGTAAAAATGGAAATGCTCGACATTTTCAAACCACGTGACTCCATCTATATGCTGATGATCTTCCTTGCAAATTTAAACTTGATTGCGTAAGCAATTCGTTCAGAATTTTTGATACAGACATATATTGGATATGGGTGTACAAGTGAATATAAAACGCAGTGGATATATTATAACTTCAGCTCTTTATTAATTACGCACAATGAAGGTCCGTCTGTACCCTTTGGATCTCTACAGGAGACTGAATGCTGGTCACAAAGACCAAAAGCACTTTGTCACCTAAAGACAAAAAGCTCTGTGTTCTTTCTCCGTATGAAATCATTATTTATGTTTATGCTACTTCTCTGGCACTCTCTACGTCGATTTGCTTCTGAACTTATAATCTCCATAGAATAATTTTTGGTATATTGAAATTAAATTATTCAACACGCCTCCCCAAAAATTAATCAACTTTATTCTCTTTGACTGTGCTATTAACTGTGTATCAATCTTACGATCTATCGTTAACTATATATTTACATTTTATCTTAACCATTAACAAAAGACAGATCTTCCATGCGTTTTCTTTAATTTACTGGGGTTACACATATGGTCCAACATTCGTTGTTTAGGATTGAGGAAACCCAGAAAAAACCAATCAGACCATTCAATCACTTATTATTGTATCAAAACCAAAAGAATCAGCAATGTAGTTATTCCAGACCCATCCCTGCTCTGAATTTCAGGAATTTCATAGCTGACAATGGCTTTGTCAGTGCATCTGCTAGTTGGCTACCTGTGGAAATGAATTTCAATTTTATTACATTTGTCTCGACTTGTTCTCTTGAGACGTGATGCTTTATGTCAATATGCATCGATCATTTGTGACTACTTGGATTATTTGCAATACAGGTACAACCAGTATTGTTTTCATAAATTACAATAAGATATGAAACATCTATATTAATACTGATAGCTAGTGATTTTAACCAAAGTGCCTCTTTCACATCTTCATACGGAGCTACGTACTCGGCTTCTGCAGATGAACCTGCTACTGAAGATTGTCTCTTTCTATTCCAGCAGATCGTACATTGTTCATACAATTTAAACAAATAACCTGTTGTACTCTTACGATCAGTTCCATCACTATCACCCCAATCAGAATCAACATACCCACACAAGAGATCTTTATAATTATTTTTAACATAAGTCAATTTAATATCAGCTGATCCTTTGAGATATCTAAGAACCCTTTTCAGATTTTGCCAAAGTTCTTTGTTATTTTTATTTGCGTATCGACTCAAAATCTTTACTGCTGTACTTAAATCAGGTCTAGTACATATCTTAATATACATCAAACATCCGATCAAACTTCTACAGGGTGCATCATATTTTTTATCTGAATTCAACGCTTTATAATCTAATTTCATTTGAAGGGGTGTACTGACAGATTTTCAATCGTTCATATTGAATTTATCAATGACTGTCTTTATGTGTACACTTTGATTCAATGTTAATTTTCCATTGCTTCTCTCAACTTTAATTCCCAAGAACAATTTGATCTCATTTAAATCTGTCATACGAAATCTGGTCATCAAATAATTCTGAAATCTTTTCATTGTCTCGATGTTAGCAGTTGCAATCACAAGATCGTCCGCATACATACTACATACATATGTATATATTCTGCAAAACATTTCCTCTATCAAGAATGTAAATACAACGATCACTTGAGGAATTTCTAAACCCTTTTTCTATAAGAGCTTTTTCAAACACTTCAAACCAACATCTAGCTGCCTGTTTCAAACCATGCAGAGCTTTATTTAATCTACAAAGTTGATTGTCGTTGCACTTGACACCATCAGGAACTTTCTTTCTTTTCTTTCTTCTTCTTTTAATATACCGTTTAAAAATGCAGTTTTCACATACATGTGATGAATTAACAAATCATGCTAATTTGAAAAAGCGACAATGAATCTAAAACTTGAAATTCTTGCAACTAGTGCAAATGTTTCATTATAATGTACCAGATACTCTTGACTGAAACCGCGAGCAACTAAACGAGCTTTGTATTTTTGTGGATTCCCGAATTCATTGTTTTTAATCACGAATACTCATTTACAGTCCACTATATTCTTATTCCCTGCCTTCGATACTAATGTCCAAGTTTTATCGTGATTAATGAATGTATTTCATCTTGAATCGCTCGCTCCCATTTAACTCTGTCATCACGTGTTTTGATTTATTTGAACGAAGTGGGTATTTTATAAACAACTGACTGAGCACACAAAAGGTAATCAATGGGCGTCTCAGATTCATCATATGAAATAGGAGGGCGTTGTTTAATTCTCTCACTTCTTCTACTCACGATTTTATCATTTGTTTTTACTCGACTATTTTCACGTGTCGCCTCCTCGCACCTACCTGTGTCAATTACAGATTTACTTATCTCGGGATTTTCCATTACTCTTATATCAATCGACTCCAGTGTATCTGATTTATCATTATTATCAGATTTACTTGTCATCAACCTATCTGATTTATCAATATCAGACTTTCTTTTCTTAAACGCATCTGATTGATTTATCATTATCAGATTTATTTCGCAGTTCTACTGATTTTAACAATACGTCAGGAACATCAGTTTTACTAGAGGTTTGCTTTTGATTTACCTCTTTCATCACTGCCCGAGATTTCAAGTAATTAACCTCATCTACGATCACATCTCTTACTGTCACAAATTTCTCATGCTCAACATCCCAAACTTTATACCCATTTGATTCAAAACCAACTAGAATACTGTTGGATTATTTAATTTCAATATACCAAGAACTACTCTACGTGATTATGAGTTCAAAAGCGAATCGACGTAGAGAGTGGTGGAGAGATAACATAAACATAAATAATAATTCCATACGGAGAAAGAACACAGGGCTCTTTGTATTTTGGTGAAAAAGTTCTTTGGGCTTTGTGACCAGTGCTCAGTCTCCTGTAGAGATCCAAAAGGTACAGACGGTCCTTCCTTGTGCGTAACTAATAAAGAGCTAAAGTTATAATATATCCACTGCGTTTTATATTCACTTGTACACCCATATCCAATAAATACCTTTCCAGGATTTTTCATTGAATTTCCGCTTCCTAGTTTTATTATGTACATAAACTGTTGAACGGAAAATCTTCAAATACTTTACTTTGGGCTTTCTACCGTGCCACAATTCAAATGGGGTCTTATCAATTTTTAGAGTTTTTGTCGGAGTCAAATTAATTAAATACGTAGCAGTTAGGACTGCTTCTCCCCAGAAATCTTCCTCTAAACCTGCACTGTCTACCATCGCACGTGCTCTTTCGGTTATCGTTCGGTTCATGCGTTCCGCGACACCATTTAATTGAGAAGTGTGTGGAACAGTCAAGTGATAGCTGATGCCTTTCTGTACGCAATAATCTTTCATCTCATTTGATAAATATTCTTTATTTATCAAAAAACAAATGCACGATCTTTGAATTAAAATGAGCTTCACTCTTTGCAACATAGTCTTTGAAAACCAAGTAAACATCAGACTTGTGATTAATTAAATATGTCACAGCGTAATGTGTAAATTCATCGACAAATGATACATAATATTTGTTATTGATGGTTTGCGGAGAGACTGGACCGCACACGTATGCGTGAACAATAAACAATGGCCTTTTTACGTGACTCTTATATTTCGCTCTCTCGAATGGTATTCGAGCTTGTTTACCTTTAATACAAGCCTCATACAAATCGTCGCTCGGTATTATTTTTTCGAGATGTCTCATATAATGGACCATTTGTTTATTTTTCAGCTCTTGAAATTTAGTCTTACCAATATGACCTAATCGCTGATGCCACAAATAATAATTATTCCCATTCACATTACATACTTGAACATTTACCCTTTTTGCAACTACAAATTCAATAGCTACTAAATAATTTAAGGGCTTACCATACATTACAATTTTACCATCTTTGCTTATCTGTACCCCTTTTTCATCAAAGGTGATACTCATCCCTGCCTGCTGCATTCTCCTTATGGATAGCAAATTGTATGGAACCTCTGGACAGTAGAGGACGTCTTCGAGGACAGCTTGAATACCCAGATTACTCGTCACTTGAATTTTTCCTCTCTTCGTTGCTGTGATAAACTTTCAATGTGAGAACACATTGTCCTAATTAATGAGGTGATCAGATGCTCCTGAGTCCAATAGAAACATTGACTTATCACTCTCATTGGCTTGATACTCTTCAGTCATAAAAGCGAAACCTGATATATCATTCTACTCCGTTTGAACCGTTTGAGCTGTATGAAGCGTTTTGTTACGTTCTGCTTTGTACTGTTAATTCTTCTTATAGTAGTAACAATTTTTTATTTTATGGCCGGGTCGTCAACGCTGATGACACTTTCCATAGGATAAATTCTTGTTTGACCTGAACCCTCTTGAAAAATATGAGCCTCTACCTCTTCTATTTTGGCCTCTGCGGTTGCCCCTGTAGCCTCTTAAACCAGTATTATCGTTTCCTCATAAAGTTTCTGTTTCGACTTACAACACTTTGACACTTGTATCTTCACTTCCGTTTTGCACTTTTGTCTCATGATTCAGAAGTCTTGTTTTAACAAAATCCAAAGTAATTGTATCCTCTGTCATTGTTTCAATCACTGTTGATACAGTATCATATATTTTAGAGAGACTAGTGAGCAAATAAGAGACTTTTTGGTTCTCTGTCACAGACACGTCAGCTGCCGCTAGCTCTGTTCTTAAATCATCGAACACTTCAAAATGATCGTCCAGTTTTGTGTCACTCTTCATTTTTAGTCTGCTTAACCGATTACGAACAAAAACTTCGGTGGCAGCACTTTTTCTTTCATAGATATTATCTAAACTTGTCAGAATAGATTTAGCAGTACTCCCAGGTTTATCGTATTTCAGGTAAGCGTCAGTTAAATATTCAACGACAACACATTTTGCAACTCGTTCAGCTTTTTCCCACTTACTTGTCACTGGGTCGGTCGGTTGTTCATCAATGACTTTTAGCACATTTAGTTTATATAATAAATTCCTGATTAGATGTTTCCATGCATTGTATGTACTGCCATTGAATGGTATTATGTTTCTCCTGTCCTTGGACTTGTCCATTTTGACTTACACTAAGACTTCACACTTTAACTCTTTAAGCTTTTATATATTAACAAAAACTGCTAACATTATTTCCGAAATACACGGTTAATGTACAATGTGATCTGAGCCCATAACCTATTGGATATGGGTGTACAAGTGAATATAAAACGCAGTGGATATATTATAACTTCAGCTCTTTATTAATTACGCACAATGAAGGTCCGTCTGTACCCTTTGGATCTCTACAGGAGACTGAATGCTGGTCACAAAGACCAAAAGCACTTTGTCACCTAAAGACAAAAAGCTCTGTGTTCTTTCTCCGTATGAAATCATTATTTATGTTTATGCTACTTCTCTGGCACTCTCTACGTCGATTTGCTTTTCAATTTATAATCTCGATAGAATAATTCTTGGTATATTGAAATTAAATAATCCAACAACATATAACACTAAATTTTCTCATGTTTTCATATGCGCCATTTTAATCATTTGAAGCATATATTTTTCCTTACGTGCAATTTTTTTAAACTTAGTTGCTGCTGAATCCGAATCTGGAGTGAAGATTTGAACATTTTCAAGATTCAAAATAACGGACCGAAATTATAAAAAATAAGCTCATTAGCATGAAATTTGATAGTCAGGGGTTTTGGGGGTTATCGATTTCGAATCTGAAGTCAAAATATATGAATTCAAAATGCACATCTAATACGGTGGAACGTGAATACAAAAAATTGTCAAATTTACACCAATTTGGTATTCGAGTCTTTTACGACTTCGGTTTGTGATATTTGATGCACGATTTTGTATTCTGACTTTACATACGCATACAGCAACCTTAGAAAAAAAGTAAGTCTCGAGTTTGATGTAAATCTGACTATCCAGACAACACATATGTCCAAAAGTCGTCTTTAAGATGTCTTAAAGACAACTTCTGTGTCATTAGACTTCTTAAACACAACTTAAGGACATTACATGTTGCCTGGGTACTTTTATCGATTTCGTACCGCCATTTTCACTCCACCAACTTCAAATTTCATAATATCTAAATTTTTACATTGAATTCATAATCAGAAGTGCGAATTACCTATGGATATCAAGTTTCAGCATATCATGTGTAAGCAAAAGCTTGTGCTTAATAGACTATACAAGCCAAGTATTGTCGAACTTCGAGCCACCGTATAGAGTCGGCCATTTTGAATTTCGAAATTTTCAGTTCAGAATTGGATTCAGCGATTCGAAATGCCTCTGAGCATTAAGTTCCATACAAATCGGATTGTAAGAAATGTTTTTTTCTGCAGTTTAAAGAGGTGTTGCCACATGGCTACACCGTGCTTCGGTGGGTTAAAACCAGTAGTGAAATGCCACTATATCATCTATCTGAATGTATGTATCTGAACTGTATGTAACTCTATGTATCTGAAACTTAAATTCTCCAGCATATTTCAAATTGATCAGTTCAGCGATTCCTTTGTAACTACGTCCACAAGAATACGAACTGCAAGTACATTGAGAAAACGATTATGTAGCGTTAACCGAAATGTAGTTCAAGCCCGTTTTCTTCAACGCGGTTCATGCATAAACTCCGTTTATTTTCAAAATGCAAGTATCTGATTGGCTAATAGTACGGTTCAACCGAGTTTAAATAATGAACGATGTTGGTGGAATCAGGGATTAATCGCACACGACGGTTGCGGGTAAAGAATCATATGTTAAGTCATTTTGAGCGTAATTTGTAGTAATTTTTACTAAAATTTGTATTCGTTCGAAATAAGTACAAATCAAGTTTATTCAGTCACTATTGTACTCCATGTAAATAATTTTTTTGTTGAATTAACGTAAATACAGTCGAGCCAGGCTTACAGCAAGAATCAAGTTTGTAACATGCTGGACTGACGTGCGAAGCGAGACGTTCGTTCTGCAAGATGTTAAAATTATCCAAGAGCGATCACATTTTTATCCATCATCTTTATGTTCGGTATTATCCCAACACAGTGCGACTGTGTCTGTGTATGCGCATTTCGAGACACCCTGTACATGAAATTGTATATTTCATTACATATAAATTAGTGCATATTATGAGATACTGATATTTGTATACTCTAGTAACAGTACTTACGTAACCTTATGTATTTACAGTACTCAAAGTTATAACCGGTCAGGGATGTCTTGATTAGATTCGAAGTGTTCAAAAAGCTTAGAGTAGCTGTCACGCTACGCTAACACACTTTAATTAATGTATGCTATGCAAAATTAATATTCTGATACATTTGAGAAATACACTGTAGTTGCGGGTTGATCGTTTCACGTCCTGCTGCCCAGCGAGTACACAACATTTTTTGTTCATGAAAGCACGCACGCGTACACACACATGCGCGCGCACGCATGCCTTGTTTTTGGTGGCGAATATATAATACACTCCGAGATGTTCCATGGGCTTTGTAATAAAAACTGTAGAACCTTTCATATTCTGTATAATCCCTTATTAAAATAAAATAGGAGACTGTATTCGCTATGTGTGTACATATAAAGCTATACCTTAGTATGTATACATGTACATATGTGGAAATGTATATGTACGCTGCGTCATCTGTATTGCTCGCCAACAATTTTCTTTGTGCATTTAATTTTTATATATATATATATACACGCTCACTAACATTTAACTGTATTTATACGCACATAGAGTATACCTTTGGCAAGTCGGTAGGAGGTCTGTATGGACTTCCAGTCCATTGTGAAACCAAAAATTGTTATCCGTGCATGGGATGTGACCAACGTCGAGAACTGATTTTCCATAAGATTTGGTGGCTGATATATATAAGACATCAATATAAGATGGAGATAAAATAGAAGGGAAGGGATGTTGGAATAGCGTTCCAGCAGGTTTAGGCGCATTAAAGAAATAAATTGAGGTTTCTCTTGCTGGGCTTGCTTTCAATCATGTGAGCGTATCAGGACATTTTTAGTACCGGAGGTTTTCAAAGTTCGACTGTGTAACGACACTGGATGCTACCACCTACAATGTAGCCACCAGCTTTTAGGAAGAGCAAGTTCTTCAATAGTTGTGCTCCTCTTGACGGCAATGAAATTTGCGACCCTGAACGTCTTTGGTCTGTTCCAGAGTAGTGACAATTGCAAATTTTCACTTGAGTCAGTAGCCAGGCAGAAGTTGCTTAATGAACAGCACTGAAGGAGCACTAAAATCAATCATTGAAGAGGCCACTGTATCCAAGGCCAAGTGTATCTCGACTCCGACTCAAAGCTTAACTAGCAGAACGAGATGCGAAATAAGGCGAACGCTTCACATAGTGGCCTTCGCTTCCTTCCCTTAACCCCTTTATTCTCTTTATCGTGATGAACCTTCTCATCGATACTGGTTGCCATGACGAGACCATGGACGCAGCTAATCATTACGCGAAAATAATTGTCGAGTGTCGAATGGACCGTTATATCCATGAAATAACAGTTAGTTCACACAGATGTTTTCACAGTTTTTTCAAAAATGCACGGCTGAATTTTTCGTTAGCGGATTTTGTTCCTATAGAGCTTTGCATATGATTTTGTTGAACAAGAAAATTTTCTTTCAACATTTTTTGGATTTTTTGGAAGAATGCATACTACGAAGTATGTCGGGTTTGCGTATGTATATGGCAGGATCGAAATTTGTCTCTTTATTGGAAGGAATATTGTACTTGGTGAATGCAATGCTATGCAAGAGACGCTTGTAAAGCAATCGCGAATTTTGAAATAATCAAAAAGAATATCGACAGAGAATATATAAATATTCTTTTATATCAGTTGATTTACAATCTAGTGTGTCCTAAATGTACGCGAGAAAACATGAAGCAGATGTATCATTGGTTTTCGCGTAAGAGTGACTACATGAAAGACCGAGAGACGAAACAGGAACAGCAGCTGGGTGTGCAAATAAGGTAGCCCGTTGTGTTCTGATAAATCGATTGGTGACCGAGCGACTGAACGAATGAAAGAAAGGATAGAATAGGAAACATGGAAGAAGAGACACGAGATAATGAATAGAGAAAATAACTACGTTGACCCCGAGGACAAATTTAGTAGCATCAGACTTGGGCACTTTAGAATAATTCACGAGATCGACGAAACAGTTCTAGTTTCAAACTAAGTCGTAATGAATTTGTATTCATAACTGATTGATATAATTACTCGGTGCAGCGATCCTACTTGGCACCCATCAAATAGACTGAATGCTGGCTGGCACTGCTACTCGCCCTAGTACTGCATTCAACAGATTGGCCATTCACGTCAGATGCACTTGCCTCCTCAGGAAATTATGACAACTATATGATGGACTCGTAACTACTGCGATGCTTCCACCTCTCTGTCTTATACGTAAGCCATTCCGCGTGTTTTTCCAGAGAAATTTAATTCATCTTTTGAGATCAATAGGAACCCACAATCGCCATAACAACATTTTTTCTTCGGATGAACACAATAAATTTCCGTTTACTTTTTCAACAGGAACGCGCACAATCGCTCCCTGCTATCTAAGGTCTTCTCAATCTATATACATATGGGCATGAACGGCGGCAGTGACAACAGTGGTGGTTTCACAGTTAACGTCCTCTTAATTGGAAGGAAACCCTTTAAGTTGAACACACATAATTTGCCAGCGCGCTTTCTCCCATGAAATTATGAATGACGAAATATAATATAACTTGAGTTGTAAGGAATTGTTCTGATTTTACGTACAATTGTAAATATTAATGTCGGAATAATCCTACGATGTTTTCGCGGGCGGGCTTTACATTCCTTTAGTTAGGCGTGAGAACTTTTAGGCGCGTTTCTTCTTATCCGTTCCTATGTCATGCAAGCTGAATTCAAAATATTATATTTATAAATTATAAATGTAATATTATTTATTTTAATATTAATATAAACATATATTATTACTTTAAATATTATAAATATTATACAATTAATATTATCACAGAACAAATCACGAAAACATGACTCGTTAGATAATTGTGTTACTTGTTTGTTAATCAGTCTTACATGACATAAGAACAAAGGAGAAGAATCGCGCCTACAATCCCTTTCGCGTAGCAATGGACTGAAAGAATGGAGAACCTGTCACTCAGTATTCCACCCATTAATTTTCGCAACTTTATCTCTACGCCATTTCTTTTCCTTACATTCCGTCAAGGTTCTTTTCATCCTTCTCATTCCCCTGTTAAATTATCAACGCACTGATACTAGCGTTTTCATTTATTTTCTTTTACTTACTTCCTTCACCTTTAATATACCACTAGCTTCAGGACATCAATCGGAATTCTTTGCATAAGTAATAGAGACGAGTTAGTGATAAGATTTAATGGTATGTCTGAGCGTGGGAACGGCCGGGCGTCAATGGATTATGCTATCCGCGCTGTGCAGTCGAAATGCAATACGTTCTTGGGTATTGATTTGTCTGCATTGCTGTTCTCCTTTTTAAACATTTAAATATAAAATTTTATTGTAGATCGAATATTTCCAAACAGTGGATAAGTCTAGCAACTAGTGCGAGCAAAGTTGAAACGGGCTTCCCTTTTATTCTCTTTTCTGTCCCCTCTCCTGGTATGTACACACAGGTATATGTGTGTCCACGTATTGTACGCACACGCATTTCCGAGATAAAGAAAAGTAAAAAAGAAATAGAGGCATAAAGCGAAAAGAAACAGTCGAAGGAAAGAGTGAACTCTCAGCAGCTCCTGTGTATGCACTATGCAATTTCGGACTGTTATGTCCTATTGTAAACTCTAGGTATAAACTTTCATTTCGTAAGACTCTTATCCAAAGAATCGGAGAAAACACTCAGTTCTTCTAGTAGCAGAAGTTATGCTTTCGTAAGACATGAATTATTCAAAAAAATAAAAAACCATATGCACTAGCAGAATTATCAAAATTTCTAGGACACCTCGGAAACTGTTTTTCAAGTTTTCCTTCTCTCTACTTACTTGATCGTTTACTGCACTCTTTCCTCTTTTTTGACAATTTAATCTTATTCTTTTATCTTTCATAACACCACATATCTTCATCTCTCAAATCTATGGCAAGGAACCATTATTTTTTGAAAATCTTCGGAAACTTTCCAACCATTACTAGATTATGACTTCTCGAGCTACAAGGCGTTGCCGACGTTTCATTACGTGCAATTATTCCTGAGCATTGCGAAGCTCATTATATCACCTGTGAGGAGAAACACGAGTCGCGACGTTTCTGGGAGATGAGCAGCCGATGAGAAATTAATTCGCCGCGAAACTGGGTAGGCATTATCCCGTGTGAGAATTTGTTAGGGTTCGTCCGTTGTTAGAAAAGGCCCTAACCGGGAATTCACAGTTTTCGTATTTATGGCTAGCAATTATGGGCTCAGTTAGTTTCCAGCTAGTATGCCAATACTACAAACTAGGCATTTCCACCAGGCACATCATAGTAAGTGCAATCAAATACGCATAATCTTATCAAAGTTACGAATTGTGTTGTTAAAAGTATGTCCGCTAGGTGATAGCACGTCAAATAATCAATCAGCAAATAAACTATATCTTTCAAATGTATATAGCAAAGTAACACTTATAGGTAGCACACTTTAATTAAAGTGTGTTAGCGTAACGTAACAGTTACTCTGTCTGAATATTGTCATTCATTATGATTTTGGATGAAAATATATGTGCTGAAAATAAATCTTAATAAAATTCTATATAGCTTTTAGATAATATAACTTTCTGGAATCTGTTAATAATGGTTATCTGGTCTTAGTCGGGAAAACTGGAATGATTTTATACAGTTTAGCTGTGAAAGCATCAGGCAAAAAAGGGTTACAGATTTACCAGCGTTATGAATAGTTCCTCAGAATAGTTTCTAGACAATGTCAAAAAGCTAGCTAGCTTACTGTTAGTAGAATATTTTCACTAGGGAAAGAGAGAACTATCCAAATATTTTTCAAGGGCCAAATGGGGTTCGAATATGATGATCCATTTAGCCTTTGATTTGGCCCTGTACCAAAAAGCGTTATATTCAGCCCCGGCATGGTTTCCCTACTCTTTTCCCATACTTGGGCCTAATTAGAAACAGGGAAAATCGTCAAGACCCGGTTAGCGGCAATAAACAATTTGTTCACAGGCTGACATTACCTCTTCACCACGATGTGCTTGCCGTCGCGATACAGGTCAATGTTACGATTATGCAGGTGACATTACGGCGCGAGAATAAAAATGTGTAATAGTTCCGTCAGTACTCATGAACTATCCTACTATACAACTGGACCGTTGAACATGACAGGAATTACGGCGACGCCAACCAACGATACTGAGGGCGTCTGTTAGTCGACGCCCCGTAGTGATTATGAGGATGACTTAATACGTCACCATACACTCCCTATGTAGCATGAGGATTATTTCGTTCTGATGCTTCCTTGCTTTTCCTGTCTCTTTTTCAAAAGAATGGAATGTACGTAAAGTTAAAAGAAACTATTTTTTTTTTTCAATATTATCAGTAAAAAACCCTCATGTTGGCGAGGATATTGCAAGGTAGTATGGTTCGATGCGTAGCAACCGACTTGGAGCATCGATTGGCGTAAGTGGAAGCTCTGCAGTATTCCATAACAGCCTATAACCAGAGACTCGCCCGATTAAGAAAGTTCGCAGTCCTATTCGCAAAAAATTACCGCAAAACTTATCGACTGTGTTATAATGGAGAGGGTAGCAAAAGGATTAGAAACGGCTGGATAAAATTTAACGAGTAGTTTCGGTTAATCTATGATTACAGGTCAGCAGGCAGACAGCCAGGAAAGTTCGCAGGCATGTGTAATGCTGACAGTGTGGTGGCATCGCCGATATCAAGCGTGGTACTACTCCTGGAGGTGGCTATTCGGCCACGAAGAACTAAGAGGCGCAACCAGGAGAAGAGGAGAAAGAGTAACCTAACCCATGTGGACCTATATGATGGCTGCAGCAAGTGCTGACCCGCTAGCGGCACACGCACGCCGACTAGCTTCCTCTCACAGGCCCCAAAGGATAGCACCCCCCGAGCCGCCAGAGCCACCCGAAGCCTTGCAAAACATTCATCTCACCCCGACGGAATCCCGTTCGGTCCTTATTCCTGCTTCCCCTCCAGGTTCGTCGCCTCCTTCTCCCTCTAATTCACATATACATTCTCATTCTCATTCATTGTCTCCCTTGAACCAGCCCCCTCTCGGCAATCATGTGCATCGTCGAAACTCTCAATCGTCTCAGGTTAGTTCGTATCTTATTAGCCTAGACTTCCGAGGATAATACAATAGCTCTCTCAAAGGTTCTACAGGTTTGATAACAATTAATCTTGTGGTATGACCGTGAGGCAACGAGGTCGCACTATATCATAAAGCACCGTACTGAAGAGGCGGACGGGTGTAAGTGCATGGGTTCTAGTCGTCCTCGATGTCGGCCATTAGTTGATTAAACTGCCTATTAATGGGTTGGATATATTTCTCGGCGCATCGAGCATCATCGAGATTAAGAGGAAAAAAGAATGTCCTCGATATTTTCTGTGATCCTCCCACCTTCAATTTAACTGCTAGAATAGCTGATCTAATCGATTCACATGCATTACAGCAGATTTTCTCTGGCCAGGAGACGAGTCTTTCAAGCCGTGTGGCGAGAATCTCAGGCACACCGAATTGTCCCGATACGGAACTCTCGGAAGTTATCCGGGTTTTGGAGGTTCACCATCCTAATCAAGTGAGTACTCAATAAGTCATTATGTGTATCACCGCCATTAGGACAATTAGCGCAACGACTAGGTCCCACATCCTGCAGTGAATGTTAAATGGGATTTCGGTACATGAGTTTAAATGCAACAGTATCCTGCCACTATTTTCTTAATGTTTAGGTATTCTTAATAGCTTGGTTTAGATTAGGTAAACGTGGCGACGTCAGGAAGTTGTGCATAGAGAATGAAAAAAGGTCAAGCTTCTCTCTGCTACATCGGATTAATCGATTTTACAGGAGAGTAGCGGGATGGAGGGTTCCCGCGGGAACTTCCACAAATCTGACAAGTTTCACCGTCGCCTCCGTCGCCTTACCAACCGTCTTCAGGTAATTGCTCAGTAAATCCATTGGATGAACTATTGGCTTCCTGAGCGATTGATTGCTCCGACCAAATTGCTTAGTTAGCAATCATCTGTTCGGGTTAAGCTCCTACTGCCGCCATCAGAAAATATCGATTAATTGAAGAAAATGTCTTGAATTATATCATTTTAGTGCATGTGGAAGTGCAGACCCAGGAGAAGGAAAAAAGAACAAGAACCAGACGGATTCCTAGCAAAATTCCAGGGCAGCAGTACGTCGACGTCACCCGAGCATAGCGCCACTTGCTGCTGGGGCCACCGCCTTGCCATCGACCCTACCCTCCCTTTTCACTATAGAGTGAGTACTGGTCTGTTTGTTTTCTCCTTGCGCGTATTCTCCTTCCGTCGCCTCACATTGTCATTCGTCGCTGTTTATCGACTACTACCTTCTAAACCATCTATCTCGACTTCAGTTTTCTAGCTTTGATGACGATTTGATCCATTGAAATGAAACTTTGTTCTACTAATATTCATTTAATCAAATCTTGGCGATCTTTGCATTTATTATTAAGGGAAGACGATGCTCAAATATTGTAGGGGTGATAAGTGAGCATTGAAATTGTATTAAATTTTGATACACATCAAAATCTGATATTTCAATGTGAATATGCTTATATAATGCGTTACATAAATAAGGGTGACATTGTAATTAACGTGTGCGTGACAAGTAATATTGTGTTTCCTGGGAAGTCTATACAAATACAAAGTGGATAGTCTCGTACGTAGATGATATATGTACCATATATGCGGCACTACGGTTTGTGCAATTTATTTGCTCATCTTGAGCCGATACGAAGAAAGGTCTATAATTGGTATAAAATAAGATAGAAAGTAATTGAGAATGAACGAAGATCTATAAATCCTTGGAGGAATTGAGTATCTCGTTCAACGTTTTATCTGATTTAGGTTCCATTTTTGACATCACTTACGGTGAAAAGTTTCTTACAATTCCTTTTATTTGAACAGGATACTCGTGAGAAGATAGATAGATGGATAAATAGACCTTCTCGAGTATAATGTATGTTTTGAATGACAGGTTGAAAACAATAAAATCTTATGCAAGCCACACGTGGTTCTGTATACAATTTATGTAGTGTCATAGTGTCATTGGTTGCCCTATAATAAGGAATAAGGTTTAGTCGGTATTTTCATCCGCACTGTCCTGTGCGGACAGCGACACTCAAAACCTTATGAAGAAATTCCAGGAGAGAATTTATTTAAAATATATATTTATCTAGCGAACCACAAGTGACTTGATAATGGATGATTTTAGAAATGAAAGGATTGAAATTTGATTCAAGCATAGAGTTGTTATGTTCGGATCCGAAGATTCGATTTCTCCGTTTGAGTTCCATTAGCGTACTACTCCAAAACTCTTTATTTGACTCGACATTTTTTGCTGATTTCAATATCGACCCGCCGTGATTGATCGCCCCAGTAGACTGAAGGAATCTTTAGAGCTGCCGAGTAGGAATGTGAGTTGTTCATGGAATAGATTTTATAGAAGCGATTGAAAAAAGCTATCAAGAGATGGGAAACCACTCGAGAATTTCAATAAGGAAATTTTGGATAAAAATTGCAGTGATTATGTTTATCGATCATTCTTTACATATGTGTACGTATAAGCATAATCATATCATATAACACAGTATGTAATCAAGTTGTAAGGTTAATACTTTGGTCGGAAACCTTCGTGAATCTTAAGAAAAATTGGTTCTAAGTACAAATTTAGTGCATTCGATCAATCCCGAGATGAAAGATTTTTGTTACTTGTTATAGTGGCTTCTCGTCGTCTCCCTAGCTGTTCTCTATAATCTCATCTTCGTCGTTGGTCGCGCCGTTTTCTGGGAGTTGAACAATGCCGTGCCTGGTGTATGGTACTTCCTCGATTACACCTCCGACACAATCTACCTCCTTGACATTATCGTTCATGCTCACGAAGGTAAGTCAATGATACAGATACTTGCGTTTTATTTTTTCCTGAAGGAGTCATCTATTTTAACCGTCTACTCGGCAATTTCCGGACGTCCACTTGTCCTTCTATTTGCGATACCCGAGGCTTTCTAGGTAGAGCCCCTGGAAACATTCAAGCCAATTATTTGTCTTGGACGCTGGACGCCTCAGGGGGAAAGATCGATTAGCTGCTTCGCCTATCGATCAGCTCCTCCTCTTACCGGCTAAGAAGCTCGAGAAGCAGCAGAAACTATAAGGATATTCGATGCTGGCACGTCCCTGAGAAATTATTAGGCATGGAAGATTACTTCCACACTTATAACCAGTAAAGAAGAGTATAGAAGTTTAGACTCGAGAGCTGGTCAACGGACTAAATATTCTAGAAGGTTCGAGGCAGCAGGGAGGGGGATATATTTATTTTTTCAATAGATAGTCGCGTGCTCCGATGGAATACGAAGTCACTTTCATATAATAATAGGATACACGCGATCGTTATTAGTCAGTTTCCCAAGGGTCCGATGGACTATATTGATGACCCTGTATTTTCCTAATTACGCCTAATTACTTCGCCTTTGTCTTCTGAAAACTTAACATTACGTTGCCAAATTGAAATGGTGCGATTAGCAATAGAAATTTTGTTTATCATTTAAAACTTAGAAGAGAGAAAACTATTGAATAGACATATATACATCTCTCTTGAACCATAATGTTTCTCGATCTGGGTATTATTGATGAATGAATTATGACGTACAGGATATCTCGATCAAGGACTCATGGTGAGAGATGCCAAGCGACTTCGAGAGAATTACTTGAAGACTGCAAGATGGAGATTTGACTTTCTCGCCATATTTCCGACTGATCTTGCCTATATCTGGTGGAATCCGAGTTCTTGTCAAATTAAGGTAAGACGAATGGGGTTCAAAGTGGAGAATCAAGGTCAATTAGATAGCGAGGCTCGGTTTGCGAGGTCAAAGTTAGAAAGATTTACTTCTGTGAAAAAAGATCATCTGGTCAATCCAAAATTGGATTTGGCGTCGTGTCTCTGGTTAAAATATCCCCTTGAATGTGAAAATTAGAACGAGAGCGAGGACGAGATCGAACGGCGGATTCAAGTATTGCAACGTAGGTGTTCCTCCTTGCTCCTCCTTGACGGGCTGTGACCTTTGCGGGAGTGTCAACTGCTACACCGAGAAATAGTTTAAACGGATAACCTTCAGTTTCTATAATAGGTACCGTGTCCGGTGATCGTGCGAACGAACCGATTACTGAAGCTACCACGAATGTGGCAATACTTCGAAAAGACTGAAACCCGAACGGGCTATCCGAATGCTTTTCGGATATGCAAGGTTGTCCTGGCTATTCTCGTTCTCATCCACTGGAATGCGTGTCTTTACTTCGCTATAAGCTACGTTGTGGGCTTTGGGTCGGATAACTGGGTCTACAACCTCAACGGAACTAGAAACGCCTCTCTCACGCGACAATACATCTATAGCTTCTACTGGAGTACTCTTACTCTTACAACCATCGGTGAGTATCTAATATTTCATGTTATGATAGATATAATCAAAAAGCTAAAGAGAAAGAGAGAAACTCACATCATGAAATGGTGAAACGATGAAACGAGATTTCACGAGAAAAGCGAATCGCCTCAGTTTACGGCAGTACTTTATGTATCTTTTTATGTTCAAAAGCCCTTAAGCTTGGTTGAATTTCATAAATTTCATATACGTGGGCAGACAAAAGGAGCTCTTAGACGTTGTCCTCGTGTCGGAGAAATGCACGTTAATAAATAAACTCTGATTACTCGTTAAAATCAAAAATTTCACCATAAGATCGTACTTTGAATAGTATTCTGATCTGCCCAGAATATTTAGACTGCCTAATGTGATGTTTTACCTTCTGTTATATCGCAGGTGAAACTCCTCAACCTGAAAACGACGCGGAGTATCTCTTTGTGGTGGCCGACTTCTTGGCGGGTGTGTTGATTTTTGCCACAATCGTAGGCAACATTGGTAGTATGATTAGTAACATGAACGTCGCGCGGGTCGAGTTCCAAAATCGCATGGATGGTGTTAAACAATATATGCAATTCCGCAAAGTCTCGGCCGAACTGGAAGCGAGGGTGATCAGATGGTTCGCTTACACCTGGGCTAATAAGCAGGCAAGCAAGAATCAACCACTTTTCATGTCCCTTACGTCAAGGGTATCTACTCATCTAAATGGCTACCTAATTCTCCAGGCACTGGACGAGGAACGAGTGCTCGGCGCTTTACCGGACAAACTCAAGGCGGAAATCGCAATTCACGTTCATCTCGATACGCTCAAGCAAGTGCGGATCTTTCAAGATTGCGAACCAGGCCTCCTCGAAGAGCTCGTCCTTAAATTACGTCTCCAGGTGAGTCTTGAGAACTAAGTTTGGAACAATCAATTTCCAGATATCAAATTTACTTTCAGCTTGTTCTTACAGGTTTTCAGTCCTGGTGATTACATATGCAGAAAAGGCGATGTAGGTAAGGAAATGTATATAGTCAAACGCGGAAGACTAACCGTGGTGGCTGACGACGGAAGGACGATCCTTGCCACTCTTGGCGCTGGCAGTGTCTTCGGCGAAGTGAGTGTTTTAGAGATTGCAGGCAATCGGACCGGAAACAGAAGAACTGCCAATGTGAGATCCCTCGGTGAGATTTTATTACGTTCAAGAGAGTGAGGAGTTCACATTGTATATCGTTCATGGTTCCAAGGGCGAGTGGATGTCGGTAGAGTGCTCTTGAGACGTGATCTCATCTACAGGTTACTCGGATCTATTTTGTTTGGCCAAGCGGGACCTTTGGGAGGCATTGGCAGATTACCCGGAGGCAAGACACTCTCTGACAGAGCGTGGATGTCAACTTCTACGAAAAGATGGTCTGTTGGACGAGGAGGTTTTCCAGGGAGCTAAAGAAGCAAAAGATTCGCTTGTCGATAAGATGGAACGGCTCGGTAAGTACTGGGCAGAGAGACATCAAATAATCTGAAAAATGTCGTAAATTTAAGCTAAGGAAGTTTTGTTATTTTATCAAAATAACACCATGTATATACAAATTATGCACAACCTGCACAACTTTGGCATTTCTTATATATATGTAAGTTTCGGTTCTTTTAAATGTTTGTGTAGACTTCGTTATTAAGAAAATTGAAATCGAGAAGTTTCACTGATCAAGGCAAAACGGTGCCAGAAAATATAAACAAAATAAATAGTAACTAAGGGTAAAATATATAAAGAGCATGAATTTCCGATATGAATTTCCGATATGAATTTCGAGTTCTCACACACTCTAATGGTTGAGTGCAAATGTAAAAATCCCTTCCCAGTTTTTCTCACCCTAGTTGGTAACAAAAATCCATAGAAACGAAATATGATTCTTTGATGCTGTATACAATAGATTTTAGACCAAAGGGATGCATTTAAGTTTGTTACATGTGTTACATTGGCAACATTTTACTTGGAAAAAGTTCTCCAATGTTCATTGCGAATCGAAGCTATCGATCTGATTAATCATTCAGCAAATGCCAATCTTTTAAATTGTGTATATGTGTGTATTATGTATCGTGCTTACGATAGTGAGAGGGTGAATGAGAGAGTGGGGGTAGGGGAAAGGCCACATCATAACTGCAATTTTTAATGACCATAATTTACACCATTCATTTACCTTTAAATCTATGTTTGTTTTTTCTAACGTTATACAGAAAACACCGTATACAACCTACAGACAAGGCTCGCTAGACTGCTGGCCGAGTACTCTAGCAGTTATGCCAAGATGAAGCAGCGACTTTCACGAATAGAGCAGCGCGAATCTGCGTGAGTCAACAGAAATGCTCGTTTTAACTGTCTATCGATCTATTTGTCTATTCGATTACTATATCATTCTGTAATCGTTCATAGTAAACCCAAGAAACTCATAAGGCTTGGAATCATCCGCCCTCTGCGATAGTCTAATTATTTAGTTGATAAATCAGGTTACGGTATGAAAAAATCATTATATATTGCAGATGTGCGAGTGATAGTTGCAGCGATCTCGAACTTGATGAAGAGGAAGAGGAAGTGGAGGAGGACGTGGTGGTCAAAGCTGGAAAATCTGCTATTCGTGAAGATATCAGAGCTGTGGATTGTCCTGGAGGTGCTGCAGTGGGCCTAAATCAGTCTGATTTCGAGCGTGAGATGAAGGGAAATCAGCTGCGAAGAAGTTTTCAGCGCTCAAGGCGAAACGGTGCAAGAAGATATAAACAAAATACAGTGTAGGAGACCCGAAGAACTTTAGCGATCATAAGAACAAGGATTCTGGAGAAAAATTGAAAAGTGTAGCATCTTTGCGTGATGTGGAAAACGATGGGACGTACAAATGTTAGTGCCTTCTCCGTTGATCGTCAGAGGATCTCACTTTACGGACCTCACCAGTTTTTTTTTCCATGTCCTTATAATCATAAGTACGAACTTTAATGGCATTCATTACTTCCGGGGTGTAAACTTCGATGTATTAGCTTCTGATTTTAGTTAAAGCCCTCTGATTTTCCGTATTTTATATTTCGACCTTTTCTCTAGAGCGGTTACACTTGTCACTTTTTCGGAGTGCAAATGCAGTACATCCGGTCCCTGGCTTTTACAGGTTTTTCACTGCCGTGAAAAAATCCGATATGTCCAGTATTCTAATGACAGCTACATAACATAGGCATTGGGTAATCAATGTAAGATATTCTGAAGGAAGGTGCAAGGTTTTAGGAACAGCCACCTTCACCATTATCATCATTACGACTATAATGACTATTCTGATAAACGAGTAAACTATCCCATGGACTACAATTATATAATTATAGTAGAAAATAATAAAGACTCGACGAATCTGCTGGCAGATTAAAGGAATGATTTATAAATCGAGATTAAAATACGGCAACTCAAAGAAATTGAAGAAAGCGAATTGAATCAAGTAACTATATAGAGTGTACGGTGAAGAGGGGTGAGGGAGAGGGAAGAGAAAGAACATGCGATTTATACATTGCGTCGAGTACACATATCTATTTTCGTATGTTGCGCCGGGTAGAATTCGGCAATGTAAATGAACGTCGACGTATAAAACTACAAGATTTTTGTATCAGGCACTATCGAATATTAATAATAAATAAATAATTATCAACAGCATGCCAAACTTTTCATTTCTCATTTTAAACAAATCTCCGTATATGTGTTATACTTGATGCATTAATTTGTACATAGACAGCAATTAGAAAGTTTGTTACGCAAAGCAAAGTGCGTATGAATATAAATGACAGACGATGGGCTACGGTGAACAGAGAGTAAATAGTGTCGCTAGAAGAATGCACATGCTTCGGTTTAAGATCAAGATAATTATAGTTAACGAGGCGTTATCGCGTGAGGAACAAAAACACTAACCATATTGAAATCAAGGAAATTGCTGTGATAGACGTCAGAAAAACGACATAATGTCAAATTTTTGTCTCGATGGTACTTAGACAATTTGGACACGTCGTTATGCGTCATTGCTTACCCAGACGCATGTGTTCTGCAATACACGCACCTATACTGTTACGTTTGCCACGTACATTTTTCATCTGTCCCAGAAAGAATTTTCGACAGAATTTTCTTAAATGAAGTAACAACCCCTTCACTTCCACAGCATCTCTATCGATGACCTTCCTCCGGTTACCTGGAATGAGGTGCGCATCTCAATGCTCGATGAACGTTCAGAACTCTTCTTCCTGAAGAATGCTTTACAAACAATATCCAAAGGTTGTCAACATATTTTCGAACTTCTTATGTAGACTTGGCATTTAGGTAATACGTATAAATGGCATATATTTTGAACTTATTTCTTATGTGCTACATCTGCGAACTTTTTTAATGTTATGTATACGTGATACATTAAAAGATTCCTTTGGCCTCTGAATTTCATCCTCCTACTGGAATAAATGAATCAATAAATTCTAATTAAATTAATAAATAAACTGAAAGAGTAAATCGACTCGAAATTCTTCGTATTTTTCAAATTCACATCAAAATTTATTCTTTCAGTTTTGAGTTAATTATTGAAAAAGTGGTTTCAAACTGATTGTTAACTTTGCAGAGTGTGTGCTAAACTCCAGTTTGTGTAAGAATCTCTATAGAAATCTTGGTATTTACAATTTTCGTTTACATTTTACTTGCAAGATAACGAGAGATCCTGAGTCCTCTTAACTTCTACTAGATTATATGACAGGTTAGGCCGGACTCTGGAAGTCACAACATCGCGATTCAACTGACTACCATAAATCTCCGTTAATCATATGTCTACAACATTCACGATATTCAAATGAATATTTTGGAGCAAGAGATATCCACTTCTAAACGTCACGAGAACATCTGATTGCGAGTCATGAAGCAATCTGATTGTGAATGCATTTTACGATCACGAACGGTAAAAAACAGCTTCTCAGAGTTAAACAGGTAAAAAAGAATCAAGATAGAACCTCCATTTGCAATCGTATAAGAAACAGTTTATTGTTTATAGTTTATGGACGATCTGCCATTGTTCCCCGAATACGGCGCACTCGCTGAATCTGCATTGACAGTTGTATTGATCGAAATACTCCAATATTAGGAACCGAGAACAACGAGCAGGTCTGTTTAATATTTAAAAAATTTAACAAAAATAAAAACATGTATACATATTAGGCAGAGGCTGAAGCTTATGGATCTGGACTACCACCTGCATACTTCTCCATATTCGCAGGGCACAGCATCCTGAGTATTTCTTCAAATCGAGTGACTACGAGTAATTTCTTCGTTGCTCCGATTCCACAGCCCAACTTTGCGCAGGCTCAATAAATTTTCATGGTGTCGTATTCGATGGAGCAACTCATCCCAATATCCCGTAAGAATTACATTGGACATCACAAACCTTCCAATAGCGATTAAAAATAATTCTCGACAGCCAGCATCGGACGACTATGATGTCCAAGACCAATGGCTGTCATTTGTACATAATGTCACGGGCTAATTTTCACTGTGATCGAAGTTAGAAGATCAGCTCTCATTCACGTGGCCGCTCTTTTACTTTTTCTCTGAGAGTACGTCGACACTGCCAGTAGTCCCTTGATGCTTTGCTGACGCCAGCCGTTAATATCAGTCGATATGCCTCATTTAAGCACAGGTATTGGCGTTGCTGTTTGATTCCTTACTGTGCCAATAGTTGCAAGAGCATTCATTACTACTATGTCGATTGTTACACCTATCTGGGAAGTTACACACCAAGGTGACTTTACATGTAGCTTGATACAAGTTAACTAACGCTTTAATAAATTTTATCTTGATTCCGTATCCTTCGTATATTTCCCAACAGCTACAGATTCCCTTTTGCGCTTCTACAGGTTTATGTGTATTTCTCCCTCTCATTTACTCATTCTGTTTCTCTATTTGTATCTCTGTCGCTCTGGCCGGAGCGATCAATAACAATGTTCGAGGCAGGAGTTATAGCGACCAAGGTGGAGATGGAATTCTGGGCAATAACGGTTCGCTATAACTGACGAACTTGTAAAAATACGGAAAAAAGTTCCAGTTGAAATGCAGCGACATATTTGCCCCACACACACGCGTGCACGCACACACACACACACACACATGTATATTTTATTTTAAAGGTAAGTAATTTTATACTGAGAAATACCATACCACTTAAAGGAAGAAAAACTCATACTTTATGGCGTCTTGTCAATTTTTACTTTTCCTGGTCAATTTCTAAGCTTGTCGTGTTACTCGCAACAACTATTGTTATACTAGTATTAAACAAAAGAATCGAAATTCTTTCCTTAAAACTTTTTTACTGCAGAAAAAAATTCGAGTCCCTTAGCGTTTTATGCTCTGCCACACATTTGAGTTTCATAAAAATCGAAGGGGGCCACCCAAGATACCTTTCTTGTTAGTCTAATAATGGTTCGCGCAATACGTTGGTGTACTAGTCTTGACCCGATATTGGAATGACAGTAGTATTTTGACGCGTCCAATACTTCTTTTCACTGCTGGCCCAAGATTTGTAGCTATGTTGGGGTCAGAATTGGGTCTTATGATGGAGCCAGGATCGAGTGTCAAGCTTATTTTTCGTTACATTGTTAATCTTTTTTTTAATCAAGACTTTTCTGGGACAACTTTATTTTCCATTTCACCTTTTTTAATGTTTTGAAATTTTCCTTTCAATGATGGATTTGAACCTTGAACTCTATGATTGGCAATCAACCTCTTTGACTACTAAGCTATTTGAAAGAGAGTGCTAACCATATTACGTTTCATGTGATTGAAATACATTCCTTAAGGAGGAATTTGGATTACAGCAGTGAACAATAGGCATTTTTTGGGCATTTTTTTAGAGGAAACCAAATAGATATTCAACAATTTTACAGATATCTCTATTAATGATTACGGTTATCCATACATTTTTTTTCGTAAATATACGTGTATATAATAATATTAAATTTAGAATCGGTTGGAGACAACTTGGTAAAAAACATTTCTTATTCTGTTTGGCGGAGTTTTTCCTCTTCCAAACCTTTTAAACAAAATAATGTTTACGTGGTTTTTTAAAAATATTCAAATATAAGAAAATGGCAGACTTTAAAAAAAAGGGGATCGATTTTCATCTGAAAAGTTGTCATATTTATTGACATTAAACAAAAATATAGCACGAGTCACTATTGGTTTTGGTTCCGATAACAGAGGAGTATGTACTTTATATGTGATTAAAATTTTAGACCGATCGGATTAGCAGTTCAAATATTTTGAGAAAGATGCGTTTAAAGATTTAAAATGAGAAGGAATGTTGCTTACCTGAGACTAATATTAAAACCTAAACCCAGATATGTTTACTCATTAAGTATTACACTTTTCTTACAGGATTCACAAATGATAAGGTGACTTTATTGCTGCAAACACTGAAATAAAATGAATTAATCCATGAGATATCCATGTGTGGTATCGATAATAATCGTGACGCAGACATCACGATAATGCAACTAATTTTCTAAATTGAATGAATTTTAAAAAATCCTATTAGGAACACATTCTTAACACATATAGCTTTAAGAAAATGCATAACATAAACATCAATTTTTTCAACCTCACAAATTAGACCCCGTCCTGAGGCCCTTATTATTACTAAACTTTTGAATATTTAAATATTTCACAAAGTACAATCTTTAACACTATTATACCATACTAAGTGTACACATGCAAGTGCCATTTGCATTAGATTTATGAATACATTGCAATAAAATACAAGTCAATATTACGACTGTGAAACTGATTCGAACCGACATTGGCCCGAGTCGACAAATTCTATCTCGGCCCGACGTGGGGCTAAGGTTTTGCCCAAAATTGTACCAATCTTGGTCTATCATTAGGAAATCAAAACTTGGCAGCTAAAATTGGTCTAAGATTGGGTCGATTTTCAATCGTGACTGAACATCGATGGTTGTTGCTTGGGTACGTATAATAAAAGTATACGATGTTCGATAGTCTTTCGCCCTTTAAATTCTTCCAAGCCTCTCAAAGTCCTTGCAAATTTAACTGAAATCTCCCAAGAACCAATTTCTAGCATCGATTCCGCGATCACCTAGCGATGGACACTAACCTGAAGGATTCTTATCACGTTCGTATTACTTTTCAACAGGGGGTCATGTTGTGTTTTATAGTAAGTCGCCGTGCTGTACAATTATATGATACTAACAGAATCTTTATTATATGACAAATGAACGGTACAATATCCTTGACATCCGATATTAGATAAGATATGTAAAAGAATAAACAACTAAAAAATACATGAAAGTACTGCCATGAAGATTATTATCACAAGTACCAAGGAACACGTCATAAACAAAGATAGCCAAACTTACTCATCTTAACAGGCTAAACCTCATGATGTTTTGTACGATTCAAAATTCTGGTCGATGAATTCTCGTACCAAAAAGAATGATTCTACACGAATCCACGAACACGAAATAGTGTCACGTACCTCATGTACTCAGTGCTAAATCCAAGAAATACTACGAGAATAACGTCGCTCACAAAGTAATTTGCTCGCTTATTAAATTGCATGTATTGACTGAGCTGTTGAGCGCACGACGTGCACTCCATCGTTGGCCACAGGAGGCTTTCCCGTGACGTCGTCGCTGGCTTCTAATTCTCCCAGCTGACTAACCATTGTGTCCCCCGATGGCGACTTAACAGGCAAATGCTTACAATATTTTAGACAGAGTAAGAATAAGAGAAAATAATTAAAATCAATCCTAATCGGTCTATGTTGAATTCTATGAAGAACAAAATCGCGCGACCATTACAGGTAAAATAAGAAAGGGCCCGATGAATTAATTACTGTATGATTAAATATAAAATACCTTATTATGGGCTTATGTCGCTCGCTATTTGCTTCCTTGGCGTAAGGTTTCGTTGTTCGGGACAGGTGACGAATGAAAGAGGCGATAAACTATCTATTCGCATTGTTCTGATATTTTACGAGTTAAGACAAGGAACGTCTTGAGAGAGTGTCGTCAATGGACACGACACGATTATCATATATCGGGTGTTCCAAAATGACCTTTTTTTTTATTGAGAGGTGCTTGGTTTTTAAGCCAGAGCCGTTTAAAGTTGGTCAATCTGAGTGAGGCGTTAGTAGAAACATAGACATCTCCGATCTCTGAGTTTTCTGTCTAGCAGTTGTTTCTCGGTGGCACCACTGAAAATCAAGCCAGGCATGGATGCCTTCTAGATATACGCGGCTGTGCTCTGACGTTGCACGCGGGTTATGCAGGTACTTCCCAAAATTTTAGACGAACGAGATCATAAATGACTCGAGTCTCGGCGGTGCCACCGATAACCCATCGTAAGGACAGAAAACTCAGAGATCGGAGGTGCCTACGTTTCTGCTGACGCGTCACTCTGATTGGCCAACCTTAATGGCTCTAGCTTGAAAACTAAGCACCTCTCAACAAAAGAAAGGTCATTTTCATCCTCAGCAATGCCCCCCGAACACCGCTGTACCCCATTAATAAGACAATTTATACCCGGTATAATCAAAAATATATTTTTTATTATATTCCACCTATGACTTTCTAGCGGGAGAAAATTTGGCTAGGTCAATAAGTATACGTTATAAAATACTGTCCAGAGTAAAATTATATTTATTGTACAGGTAAAAGATGGATATCATGGGATCTATCGAACTGTTGAATAGACTCACCAGGAATACCGAGAGCAGACATTATCTAATCGTTATCGTAAACGTGAGTAATGCTATTATAATCTACATCACCTTTATTAGTCAACCGTTACCTCTGTACCGAGTAGCTGTAACGCATTTCGCTTTCTCGTGAGAATTTTGCATTCTGTTTAAACAAGTGAAAAAATGAGCGCACCGCCACCATATGGAGCAACAATACCACCACAACCACCACCTCAAGGTATCTGGAATAATTTCTCCATTGAAATGCAACTGATTTGGAGTAGATGCAACTACAGAATATCGTAATTCTATCGCTCTTACTGTCTGTACGCAGTTAATGTGACTATTATTTCTGGAGGAACTAATCTCGGGCACGAATCATGCACCGTCATGTGTCCGAATTGCAGAGTGACGATTAACACGCGTATCGCAAGAAAAACGACTTCGGGAACACATATTAGTGCTGTGATGTGCTGTTTGCTTGGGTATATTCTTATAAAATAAAAGCATTGCTTATTTCTCTTATATCATACAATTCAATTTTCATAAATATCTGCAAGTAAAAAGCTTGATCTTCAGATTAATATTTATTTATTTTCCTATTTGCAGATATTGGTGCTGTTTCCTATGTCCATATTGCTGCGGCTGCTGTTATAGAACAGATCATTATTGTCCTCGATGTAATTCTTTCCTTGGAAGCTATACGTGAAAGGACGGTATTCAGGTGTCGCAGGAAATCATGGCAACTGCAGATAACATATCCAGGGTGATCCATTAGAAACTGAGCACCTAAATATCTTCCTTGGTTGGGAAGATTCGAAAAACTAGAATCATTTTCACATGGAAGTTAAGGAGATATCAATTTGTAGCCCATTTGTTAAGTATTCAATTAAATAAAGCGCTTGTTTAAGGGGACCTTGTCACCTTAAAAATTCGAACAAAAAATTTTTGTTTATTTTTGAGTTTTCAAGGAAATAGTGTGAAAATAAAGAAAAAAATTAGTCATTGCTGAAATAAAAATTGTAATTTAATCATATTTAATAGATTAAGGCATAAGAATCTTTAAAACTTTAAAAATAATTTACTCAAAACTACATTTTCTAAAAATTGACAAAGCTATACCAGTTTTTGAAGAAAAAAGAATTATTTGTTTAAAAAAAGTGTATAAACAATTCAATATCTTAGCCATTTTTATTTTTTTCCAAAATCCCAACACTCGCGCTATAAGAAAAGTTGTTACGAATAGTACAGCTGTCTTTAAACTTTTTGATTCGAACAACTCTACTCCTTCAACCTTACGAAAACCAAATGGAAATATAGTTTTGAGTAAACTATTTTCAAAGTTTTAAAGATTCATATGGCTTAATCTATTAAATATGAATAAACTGCAATTTTTTATACAAAATTATGGTTATTTCAGTAATAACTAATTTTTTTCTACATTTTTGCACCATTTTCTCGAAAACTAAAAAATAAAAAATAAATGTTGGTTAGAATTTGTAACATGACTATGTCCCCTTAAACAAGCGTTTTATTTAATTGAATACTTAACAAATGGGCTGCAACTTGATATCTCCTTAACTTCCAAGTGAAAATGATTCTACATATACTATAATTTCGATACCGATGTAAGTGCACAAATAAATAACTATAGCTTATGGCATGCGATCACATACTTTGTTATGTTTTTTACAATCAAAAATAAGCTGAGCCAGCTGGTACTCAAGATTCATGGTGAAAATTCGTTGACGCACAGAACAATGCAACGCTTAAAAAACATTTTATTTCTTCTATAATTCTTCCTCCACTAAAGTAACAAAGAGATAGTGCATTGAACCGACATTGCTGTAGGAGAGCATCCTAAAGCAGACCTACAATAATATAGTAATACGAACAGATAGCAAATCCTCGAAAGAGGTAACAGACCTATGGCCAAGCACAACTGGTACCTAAAGATTCCATAACCTACTAATGCGACATTATATTATGATATTTAACAAATTTAGGAAAGTTGAGTAAGCCGAAAAGGATAAAAGGAAAACAATATACTATGCCAGATACTACAATATTCAAGTTGATGAGGAACCTATGCTAGTTTCTTAGGCAGTAATCTACGATAGTGAGTACTGAGTTAGCCGCGAACACGTGTAAAGTCTTTGTGTTTTAGATAACTGTAATTAATTATGTTTATCACGAGAGACAGATTCAAATTAACGCTTTTACAAAGAAAGAAAGAAAGAGAGAGGAAGACTTTTTTGAAATTATAACCATGGTCCGATTTGAATATATAATAGTATAAGTATGAAAAACAGGCTGACAGCAGTGTGTTGAATCATTATACAAAAGTATGTACACAAGTATGTATTATTCAATGTGAAAGACTTTTGCAATACTTAACCAGTTACCTGGTGAATCCGAAACCGACGATTTGTGTCAAAACTGGTAGAAGCGAATAATATTGTATTTCACATGAAAGCTCATCTATACGAAGTTTTTTGTGTTGCTGATTACGAATCCGAACTCGCCATTATGAATTTCGCAATTTCGAGTTCAGATTCGTAATCAGCCATCCAAAAAACGTAGGCATACCAAATTTCATAAAAATTCATTGAAATTTATCAAAATTATTCAACGTGCGCACATATGCATCATTACCAGTTAACTGGATAAATATTTACTAATGGAAATACTTTTGATTTAGTTCTTCCAATACTTGGACCATACAGAAATTCTGGTATAGCCTGAGTATGGAAAGTCGTATGTTAACGTATGTGTACAAATATGTATTTGTCCAATACGACAAATACGAGCAATACTTAAGTATCTACTAGCTGACATACTTGTAATTTACTTTTTCACATACTAATTCCCATATTTAATTCATAAAATAATTTTTGCGTGTGCAATCATTACGAAAACATGAAAGATAAGTTAAGAATGCGCGACTCTTCGCCGCGGCTGAAATCAAGAGAACCGCGATAAGAAAACTTAATACGCTGAGACGTAACACAAAGAATAAATAATTACACACGGCAGAAAAGCTCTTCGTATGGACGACTACTAGCTGATAGGTAAAGGAAAAAATAATAAGCAGCCCACTACCGAAGTAGCGGCGTTAAGCTAATTGTTAGCTAATTAAATGATAGAAAGAAGCGACTAAGTGGCGCTGGGCCAAATACGTGTCCAATGCTGAAGGAAGTTCCATGATACAAATAGACGAGGTGTACCCATTAGCAATCATACTTTGGTCCAGATCGCGCAGGGTCCAATAACGTCAAGTTCAAAGCGACATCAGTTTCACTTCGAGCAGCGTGACTACACAATATATGAAAAATCATCCAGACTAAAGAGGGTCCGGTGACAAATGCGCAGAACCCCTAGTGGCTATACCTTGTTTATTTATATCATGGGATGTCCCACGATCCGGGTATCAGCTATGATTTCTTACTTGAGCTCCGTTTCCCGTACGGCTATTGGTAATTGAAAATCCTCGATGATTAGAAAAAGGTGTTCCGCCGCAACACCAGAGACTTCTCAGCCACAGGTTGACTAATGTGTAGTTGTCGTCTCCTACGCGCCCTAGGGAGTAATTACTAAGGGAACTTTTCGTAATTCCACTCGTCGCTCGTGATGAGGCAGCGTTCGAAAGTGTCACGGCTTGACGTGGCTCGTGCTAATTATGTCACATTGAGACTTCTTGTCGGTGGTTGACAGACGGACTTATTATCGATGGCAATTCCAGGCCTAAGGAAGAACTCGAGCAATCCATAAGGCAATCCATCCCCATCGGTAGGCTTCCAAAAGATAGCTAGGCTCTGAGCTGGATCGTTGTAGACAGTCTCCCCTTTACAGGCAGTGATGTCGAGGTAACATGTTTAGAGATACAATACAAAATAGCTTACCAGATATAAGATAAGGTATACTAAGGTGGAGAAATTTGGGGAGAGCTCAAGCAGTTATTAATCACAATAACTTTGGGAGCTGAATTCTTGACAAATCTTGGTACAGAAATTGGTAGAGTTCTGCCAGCTCCACCACAATGCCTTTGATGCATATTCCTTGATACTTAGACGAGGCACTATGCTCTCCAACATTGGGAAGTTTGTAAGGGTGATCTTCAACAGTTTGCAGTACGATATTGTTTATTGGCTTGTTCCAGACAGCAGGATAGGTTTTTTAATAGCTTCTAAGACTGTTCCATTTGCTGTTCCTAATTGTCTTCTCTATTTGTACTTGTACTCCTCTATCTTAAATTGAATGCGTAATCAGAATAGAATTATCAGAGATGATAGAATTCCTATTAAGGGAGGCTTCTGCTTATATCCTCGAAAGGAGTACGTTAATTTTGATAGGGAGAACGTTGTTTTCTATTAAAATGTGGTAACGTCTAATTTGATTTAATTTAATTCGATTTACTGGTAGTTTAACTACTGGCTTGTTGGTGTTTGTATTTCCTATGTTAGGCATATGCTTTCTTAGGCGTTGATCACGCTTAAGAAAGTTTTGTATTGATTCCTATCCATTAACCTATGCTGTAACTAGTTTTCCCTCATTTCAGAGAATTGTACAATATTAAGAATTCGAGGATCCTATTTTCGATTTCCTTATTGGCGTCGTTGTGAGGACTCAATTGGATTTTTTCTCAGATACAATCATACACAACTACGGTGCTATGCACTTCTATGTGGGGCTCTTGAGGTATCCATCATCGAGAAGGATAGTTAGGAAAGGAAAAGGGATAGAGAGTGGTGGAGTGTAGGACGGAAGGTAACACTATATATTAAACACTGTGTGTGTGTGTGTAACGAGTATTATTTCGGGATATATTTGCATTGGAACGTTGGCTTTAAGGACATTTGCATACTTTGGGGTTCGGCCTCATCGTTATAGCAAATTAAAGGATAGTTTGAAACCCCAGACAATATACATGCAATGCCTATTTTGAGGACCGAACTGTAAGATTCACTTCGACAATTTTGTTATAATATATCTTTGAAATGAAGTTTTTTAAGGACTTTAGTATATATCTGTAGAAAACACAGTTCCGAGATATTTGTTCTATGAAACGTAGATTTTGAGGACATTAATATACCTTGGGGTCCGCTCTCCAGATTAAAGTATAATTTGGAGATCCAGATGATATACAGTGTGAACGGTATGAAACGCAGTGGAGTAGTATCATTGCATTTCTTGACAAATTCTAAGGGATACTTGTTTTTGCATTTTTTATTTTACATATCAACGTTTCGTGATAATCAGTGTTAAAGTTGTAATAATGTGACCAACGAGAATGCGTTTAGATGCAGCACGGAAGGAAGAGTCTGGCCTACTTGTTAACTACACGATCAGCCCTAGAGGCCTTCTTACACTAATAATGAGCCAATAATATTACAAATATCGTAGTGTCCCTGCTCGCTGAAGAAACTCACTGCTCGCAGAAGTGGCAGTGAATTTTGGAACATACCCTTAATTGAAAGATATTACTTCTTATAATATCTATTCCTTTAATCTGACAAGATAGTTATACGTCGGTATTTCATTTTTGGTGGTCCCGAAAAAGATCGATTTTTCTAAGATCTCGACATTCCAATCTGCAACAACTAATACATTTCCTACGATAAGGATTTAAAACAATTTTTACTAGAAGATCGTATTATGTATGATAATTCATCCAGCATTTTTAAATGTCAATGATAGTCATTTTGAACATCTTTTGCAACTTATTACATGATCGTATTGTATTATTGTATTCTACAATATTATCTATTTTCGAATAATTCTTATCGTAGGAAATGTATGTAATTGTTGCAGATTGGCATATCACGATCGAAGAAAAATAGGTCCTTTTCGGGACTACTAAAAACGGAATACGTTGGTAAAACTATATTATCAGGTTAAAGAAATAGATATTACAAAAAGTAATATCTTCCGATTAAGGACATATTCCGAAATTCACTGCCAGTACTGTGAGCATGATTGTATATCACTCAATTACATGTAGATAAATTTAGACACTACGATACTCGTCGTATTATTTGGGCTAGTGTAAGTAGGACTTACACGAGAGTAGACCGAACTCTTCTTTCCACGTTTCATCTAAACGCATTCTTATTTGTCACTGCAACTTCAACTCTGATTATTCCGAAATTTAATATGTGAAAGAAAAAACGGAGAAACACATATTCCTTACAATTTGGCAAGGAATGCAACGGTGCTACTCCAGTGCGTTTCATACCGAACACCCTCTATACGCAATGCGTATTTTGAGCGCCGTACTTCGAGTCCCGTTTCAAAAATTGCGCTATAATATAACATCAATTAATATACATATATAGAAAGCATAATTCACGACACTTTCCAACAGAATGATGACTTCAAGAATACTTGTAAACTTCTCAAGGTCATAAACGTTATGCAAAGTGCCTGAATACTATGGTGCACTATCACTAAAATTCCAGCACCTAACAATTACGCCAAACTGCTTACCGGCAATGCGGAGACACTGTCCAAATTAATTTCACGTGGAAACTGTCATCGGTTCTTCCTTTCATTGTCTTGTGGAATAATTACTGGAGGGCAAGTGCAATTGATGTCTGCAGGGAAATGTGCTGAAACGTTCGATGAATGATAAATCTCTCTCCCCCGCCCCCTTGAAAACTTAAATAATGAGTCATACGATCCCTATTTTCATAGGTAAGCTTGCCTTTGCGTACTAAGTGTGGTCTGCATCATAAAAGGAAACCTGCCTGAAATTTTAAACATTTTCTTCTGATAGACACCGGATTAGTTTTTCCATGGTATAAGATCGCATACATAGCACAAGTAACCCTGATGATTGGAGAGCCATTTCGTAATGCAACAAAATGTAATAGGCGGAATGACAATTCAAGTGATTTAATTATCTCAACTGACATATGTACTTCCACTTTCTATCGATATTTTACTTCCTCAAGTGTAAGTTTCAGTATTTCTACTTGGTCCCTAAAATATCCATTAGGATTACATATATGCTTCGAATTGATTATTTCTAAAAGACTTAATACTTTATATGCAGGCCTAAGAGATAGTTCGAGGAGCATAGATAAAACAGAATAATTACGTTTGAAAATGTAGAAACCGAATAAAAATAAAAGTATAACGTTCAATAAGTGGCATTCACTAGATCCGAACTATGTTTAATGCGATACAATTTTGTGCGTTTTTTTTTATTTCCTGTTTTTACGAAGTTTTGATGCGATTCCTTTTGTTCAGTACATGTGGTAGACGTTAGTAGCCATTAGTCAACAGACACGTCAGACGTGAGACAAAGCGCTTAGAAACTATTGTACCGTGTATATCATAGTTTACGAAAATTGAATGTTTTATCAGAAAAATAAAAGCTATGTATTTTTTCACATAATATGAAGTAACAATACAGTGAAAAAGAATAAGGGTACCCGTCATTTATTTCGAGATGCTAGTTTAAGTGTCGTTAAGTTTTTAACTATAGTAATTTGAACTTGAGGAAATATCCATTTCTATTGCAGTTCTTATATTTTACTCATTCAACGATGTTTTCGTTGGTAGAATTCTCAGATGGAATATATTTCACCACAAATACAAAGAACGTTAAAAAGACTCAAGATAAAATGTGTATCGTGAAGTATAAATCGGGGGCGAAGTGCGATGCTACTTTTATATCTGATAACGATAAATAAACGTCAGCAATGTCATTTCATTTATATTTTATATATATTTCTTATTTCATATTGTAAAGAGAGTGTTCTAAAAATGGTGGATGCCAATACCAGGGTTGAATTTTATATCAGGGGTGGGCACTGTTGAATCATGATCCCCAATCAAATGAAAATACTAATGAATAATCTACTTTATTATGAAAATTTATTAGTAATTATTTAGTTGTTAGTAATAATTGATTATAATCAAGTACATTATTCGTCAGCTATGTGATTTAAATCAGATTCAGGATTCAACAATGCCCATCCTTGCTCTATACGAAATATTAAAAAATAAGAATTTTAGCAATTTTAATGCTTTAGGCCAAACTCTGAAGATAATTAATGTTAAAGCCTGCTATAATAATAATATTTAAGTATATAGTTGATGACAGAGGTTTACTTGGTAGAACGCTCAGTCCCCATACGTTAACTGACAGACTGATCATTGTCAACTTTAACATTAATTATCTTCAGAATTTTATCAGACGAAATAAAAAGCCTAAGCACGTATTTTATATTTTTTCATGTAGAATGCAAATCCGCTTTTGGCATTCACCACTTTTAAAAATTCATGTATAAGATTATGGCAATTACATTTTTTTAACTTTTATTATTTGTAGAATCGTATGATGCTTTGAAAGAAATCGATGAAACTTTAACTAAAAATTTAAGTGATATCAATGATAGTGAAGATACCAATGTGGTTACAAATTATTCAAAAACATCTTCGACAGATGTCCTTGTTCCTGTAATCGATAATGCAGATAATTGCCAAAACCGCGCCATCATAATTAATAATAACAATGTAGACATCAGTAAAATTGAAAAGACAGTGGTTTTTCTTGATTAAATTTAAGAGGAAAAATTGCAAATATGAGTATGCGCAAAAAACTGTTCAAGTTGCTCAGTATTTAACGCGATGCGAACGAAGCGAACGGGATTAACGGGTTGCGAGTAGTTTGTCAACATTTACATGATTTAGAATTCAATTTTGTTCAAATGTTGTATTAATTCGAAAAACCAAGAATTGATAGTGAACATTTGTTATAATAATAATATTAAAGTTGTCAATATATAAAATATTAAAAATTATAAAAATCCCAAGCAAGATCTTTGATTCCTTTCATAAATTAATTGAAGATATAAAAAATGTGTATCCCGGTGAAAAGTGCTACTGCTTCTGCCACAACCAAAAGATAAATCAAGGAAAACTTTCCATTTTTTTAGTAATTTTTTAATGCTCTTGTCCTGCTTGCCAAAAATCCTTTTGGTTTTGTTCTTTTCTAGCAAAATCAAACTTTACAAAATCTTAGTAGAATCGAAGATAGCGGCTTTTTGGATGTTCAGCCCCGAAAAATGTTTTCGTTGGGCGTTGGCCTTAATATTAGAAACATTTAACGACTCAAGAATGATCGATAGATTATATCAGAGCGATAGCATAATCAGTTCATCGAAATACTAAATCTCGCTGGCACGGAGTCGAGCAACGTTATCAAACTATTCAGGTAACATCGCAGGTCGATGACTGTTGGCAGTTTGAAAGCTCACGTGAAATCAATTAAAAAGTTTATATTGGTCAGGAAATATGGAAAAAAAAGATGTGCAACAAATTTCTCAAGAAAGATCTGCTGAAGAGGAAAGACAAGCACCTCCATACACACCATACGGGATATCGAGTGTTTACCCAGGAATGACATCATCACCACAACCTGGGCCGTCGCCTCCTCCACCACAGTATACTCCACATTCCCATGCTGTATATGGCATTCCTGGTTTGTATAACTGTTTAAAAGTGCTGTAATATTTTGTTAAATATTTTTCATCTATATTTATAATATTTTAAGCAAATAGTTTAAAGCTACTTTAGACTTATTATTATCGAAAAGCTGCTTATAAAGTTTAGATTCCTTTCGTGGTAACAAACTTATATTCAACACATTAAAAAGACTCAATTAAAGTAGATATGCTTAAAATTCATTTCTCTTTTGAATAAATAACAGTGTATTTAGGTGGTTCCACTGTTCACGTTATCTCCACTGCTTCATCTCTGGGACCCGAACCGACTACGATATTTTGTCCACATTGTAGGATGTCGGTTACAACGAAAACTTCATGCTTCCCATCATGTACGAATCATTGCTGCGCACTGTTCTTCTGTTTGATCGGGTCAGTATTTCTTGATTATTATAAACTTCATCTTTTAATAAATAAACGCACATTGAGCAGACGTTTATTTTCAGATTGTGGCCGTGTATGCCATTTGCCTATTGCTGTTTCAACAATATCAATCATTATTGTCCCAACTGTAAGAATTACATTGGAGTTTATATACCGTGAACCGAGAAGTTTTTACTACTTGTATTTGGCAGAAGATTCTGATGAGTCTTTTGGTTCTCTACAACAAGACGAGCAACGAACAGAACTTTCTTTTCATTAATTTGCTATTTATAATTTATACATAACAATTACCTTGGATATAGTACACTGAGAACAAAAATTAGTTGATTCAACTATATACATACGTGTAATTGGATCGTAATTTGGTTGTTTCAAACCATGAGATAATTATATCAAAGACGAAGCTCATGATTCTACAACGAGAATATCAAATTTAAAGAATGTGTATGTTTCATTTCAGCGATATGAGTTATTCGAAGGAATTAATTTAAATAAACAACATTTTTCATTGCTTCAAACAACGTACGTTCGTCTAGAAACAGAGCATGATTAAAGCAATTAAATCAATTTGCTTCTTTTAAACTGCTGCGTAGTTGTGATGAACATTTATCTCATTGAATTTTTGTTACGTTTCATTAAGGATTAGATTCATTAATAATTTTGTTCTTTTCAAATAATAAATTAGTGGAGTGAAATAATGTTTTTGTTGTTTATAATAACGACAAATGATACAGTTGACCCAATATTTCGTTGAATTTAAACTAACATTAATTTGGTTCAAGCTTATTATTTAAAAAAAAGCACGTATCATTACAACCAAAAGTCAACACGTTTGCTTCCATAAAAATGCATGTTCTATGATTAATATTATCTTAATATCCTCGAATCTATGCCACATTTCGCCTACTACATTCGAATTAGTGCGAGTAGGAAACATTATTATTATAAATATTTTCGTTTCCTCAAGAAGGAGCCGGTGGTCGATTGGACTAGGCAGAAGGCTGCCACGTAAACAACTATGGTTTGAACTTGGTACCTGCCTTTAGGTTGATTTGGAGAATTTACATAATTCGCATAACTATAGGATCCAAAGTAAAAGTGTAGAGGACTTGGATAGACTCGAACCCACGGGATTTCGTTTCCCAGGCGAATGGTCTGTTCACTACTAAGGCCGAATTCAGACCGAAGGCAGCGGGTAACTTGAACTCAGATGTATTTCACCTAAATAAATATTTACTAGGACAGACTGCAACTTGTATGTTTCAAAAGTATTTTTATTTCATTAAACAGATTTCTTGTTTGTGTTAAATAATGTTTTTTCGAATATATCTCATATTGGTTTATTTTGAGACATTTGGTATCTCTACCGTCTAATTCAATTGATAACCATAAACTTTCTTCGTTGATGCAACTAATGAATTAATTAATTTGAGAAAATAGTTCATCGCTAAACAAATTTTCTCCATAGTATGAACACTCGCAAGGTTTTGTTCTATTACTTGAACCGTCACTTCAATCATTACTTACATATGCTATTTCTCCAATAGAACTAAACAGTTTTACGTACCAAAGTAATATTTCATTATATGAATGAAAATAATATCAGTTTATCTAATGATTAATGTCATTACACTAATTAATGAAACCATATTTTTAAATACAATTAGTTCCTATTTGAATGGGACAGAGTCATACGTTAAATTAAACAACTTTCACGTAGGTTTGACTACAACTTGATCAATTTGACTAAATTGTTGTCTTCCAACAATGGCGACGATCTTTCAACAATGATACATTCCGTAGAAACAATTACATATGCAGTTCGCCACTCGCAATCACAAGATTTAGTCAAATCAATGAAAAGTTTCTTACATCAACCAACTTTTTTTCAGTGTACAATATTGTTAAAGTATTCGGATAATAATAATTGACTAAAGATAAAATAAATGTTTTTAACACAAAATGATTTGTATTTTCCATTGGCAGTTTCGTTAGTGACAACGATACAAAAAAACATAACGAACAATGTGTCATAGTTCGTATCACAAAATAATCACATATCGTCACGATCACGCTTTCAGTTGAAAATCAAGATGTGTGAAGGTATTTCCATCTTTCTCTTTATTTTACGCTAATGCGAGAAACAATGTCACGCACTGACTCTTGCACCTCAATTAAGTTTCCTAACTTTCACAGATTTTCTGCCCGCCTGAGCAATGACGCAATCCCATTTAATCCCTTTCCAGTCCGCAATAGCTCCTATTTAATTCCTAGTAGAGGAACCTCCTTGCCTAGTGCGTGTTCAATTCTCATTTCAAAATATGCGGACCCCTGAGTATCTTGTGATTACAATTTTTTGCTTGGTGATAATCTGTATTCAATTAAAAGCATGGGAGACTCGCAAAGTATCCTCCAGCAGATCGTTTCCGCCGAGAAGACGATTTTGGCAGCTGGGGCAAGAGTTTCCAGAACAGATTGGCTATTCCTCTGACAAGACGACATATCAGCCAAGAGGCGTCCAGAGTACTCCGGCATCCTCAGGAGGAAGCAGTACTGGTAGAGACCGAAGATGTAAGTTATTTTTACTTATTGCTATATAACAATTGATAATCAGTCATTGTTTACAGTTCTCTCACTGTTCACTCTGGTTCAATTTGAAAATGATCCTTGTGGAGGATTAAGCGGAGAAAACGGAACGTGTGTCTCATCTGCGGAATGTTCACAAAGAGGTGGCGTTTCCAGCGGCGTATGCGCTAACGGCTACGGAGTTTGTTGCATCGGTAATGGAGCTTGAGGTCGCCAAATAGTATTACACCTCTTGGTGTACCTACTGCAACTAATTGTAATAAAACTTGATACTTTGATGAATCGGCGTTACAGTTACAGTATCCTGTGGCCAAACAATCAGCAACAATAACACTTACTTCGTGAACCCGACTTATCCATCCACTTTCGATGCGACGGAGTCTTGCCAACTGACAATTCTCAAGTTTCATCCTCAAGTTTGCCAGTTCAGGTAAATGAAATATCTAGTGTTCTATCTACATGGCAAGTAATACTTATACTAGAAAATACTTTAACAAATTTTATGGTGCTCAAAAGTTTGGCTTGTAAAATTACCTTCATTTCCTATTCAAAACTGTCAATATGTTACAGACTTAGCACTATACTTAAAATTATAGTGCAGGATAGACTTCGTCGATTATCTGTTTCCATTTGTTAGTCATTCGTGGTTTTTAGACTGGACTTTCTTCAATTCAACTTACGAGGTCCGGAGACAGTCAATCATGTTTGCACGTCTGATCAGTTCATCGTGTCTGGAAGTAATCCAGTACCGACTATTTGTGGAAGCAATAATGGGAATCACAGTAAGTGCTCGAATAGTTAAGAATAGGACGTAAATATATTTTGAGAAGGGCTACAGTGTCCCAATTTGCATATTTTATAAAGTGTACATCGATGCTGGAATCGGACAGACAAATCCAGTGACTCTAACATTTGTCACCAGCGGCGGTTCTTTCGCTCGCTCATGGAAAGTAAAAGTTTCCCAGATTCTATGTAGTAGCCCTGCTAAGTCTGACGAAGGCTGTCTCCAGTATTATACGGGTGTTTCTGGGCAGATCAAATCCTTCAACTACGATCCCATCAATGGTCTACAATTATCCAATCAAGATTACAGTATTTGTATTAGAATGGAGCGAAACTTTTGCGGCGTGCAGTACATGACCTGTCAAGAATCTGGTAAGAGGATTTCTATAACTATCGAAATTTCTTGCGCGCTGACATACTTGAATCTTATCTGAGTTTTAACTTTTTCTTTCGAATAAGCATCGACGACAGACGAAATGCCACCTGGGATGTCGCAAATGATCTCAAAAACTGGGTTTAGTTTGACCGGAAATACACAAGCGACTCAAATTGCCTCGATAACGGGAGCTGCTTGCCAGACAGACTGGCTAATGATACCGTGTGTTTTGAACTTAAGTAGACTAGGGAACATTGGCATCGCGTGCGTTGATCGCATCTGTGGCGGCACATTCGCTGCTGAGAGTCAGAGCCTCAATTCCTCCTCGGTTATTAGTAAGATCACTTCACTTAAAATACTCTTCGGTTACTCTTTCCTTCACATTATCAAGAGCCTCGTTTCTCATTTCTGATCATTCTTTTTAGGCACAGTAAAACCATTCCGACTGGTCTTTCACACGGACAGCACGGAAGCTCCAAACGACGTGGGTAACCGAGGTTTCTGCCTGAACTACGTGCAGCAGCCTTGTACCACCAAACTGTAATGAAGAGCATATGAATTTGAGACGAGTGGGAAAGACAGAAAAAAAGACAAAGAAAATGAAAATCACATGAAAACGCACATTTATTTTGTGAAACCAAATTCGTATAGTCCGAACACCATTGTTATCAGATTTCAGTAACGGACATTTGGAGTTGTGCCCTTCGTTGTACCGAGCTCTATTCCATGTAAAATCTTGAGTTAAAATTAAACTAAAAATAGAAAATCTGGATTATCGTTTAGAAGCTCAAGCTAATCGTACGATCACAACATAGGACGAATCTTATTATTGCGTCGCGTTTAAAGTACAAAAGATCGACACTCCTGTCGGCACATAACGGTGAGGAGATAAATTAGTAGAATAACTCTAGGCCTGATAATCAGAAAACTCGTTAATGTGTTGTCATCGGTGGCGAATCGGCGAATCACCGGTGCAAGTACCGTATTTGTAACATATGTGACTTCGAGTCGTCAGTACATATGTATCACTATTCACTATGTGCGTACTAATATAGGTTAATGTTAGTGAGCATGTATAGATGTGCACATATAGAATAAACGTATATTAAGAACTTATGGCGTGCAATACAGATGGCGCAGATAATGTGAACGTACATTTCTACACGTATTCATTATGTATTTGTACGCACAAAGCAAATAGCGGTGCATGTTGCGTCATCTGTGTTTAGTTTGTTATTGACGATTCTTCATTCAACATGAGAAGCATCGACATAAATATACATACATTCATACATAGAGATAAAACAAATGAACATGTATTGCTGCCTAACAATGCAAGGAATACACAAACATCTTGTTCCTTCTCTGATTATACACTATCCAGTTTCGAATATACTAGGATAATCTGATATGCATTAATTTAAACTGCGCTAAAGTACATATACACATTTTTAAATCACATGAATTCACGTGAGCACCACAGAGTTATACACGAAAATTAATACAATATAGTACATTTATAGGTACATATGAACATATGAATGTACTATATATATACCGCATGTATCATCCCAAGTAAGACACCTGAAGTTGCCGTGATTGAAAACAAGTTCCCACTCGTTTTCGCGCCAAAATCTAGTGTTATGGGCCAGCGATGAAATATATTGATAGTTTCGACACGTGTCACAAAAATAGACAATAACCCAAAATTCAAGGGCTAGGTTAACCAAAATCCCTTGTACTTCGGAACATGAAATTATTTGAAAATATTGTAGGTGAACTCTTTATATGTTCCAGGACAATGAAATGAAATTTGATTATCTGAAAAGGGAGAACGAAGAGCATCGATAGGTTACCGGTATAGGTTACCACAATTAAAAGCCTGTTACATACAAATATTGCATTGATTATTTAGATGAAACTTAATAATAATTTCACTACTTACCAAATGCAAGTATAAGTCGTTCGGTAGTTGCAATTATTTTTGACAACCTAGCCCGCATTTTGGGTTATTGTTTATTTTTGTGACACATGTCGAAACTGTCGAAATATTTTATCGCTAGCCCATACCACTAGATTTGGCGCGAAATCAAGGGGGAACTTAGGTGTCCTACTTGGGCCGGGAGATACGGTATAGTACATTCATATTATATACATAATACACATTTATATACAGAGTGATTCACGAGAAGTTACTGATTGAGATGTGGCTTAACTTTAGCGATGGTGATTGTGATTGGTCAGTGATTAAGGTCGTTGAGCAATAACGATAACATTCGAGTTGAAACAAGTCAAATACAACGTCATAATGTAGTAAAAACAAAGTTATAAGTGTCCCCTACGCACTATCGTCATTAATCAATGAGCTTAATCATTGCCCAAACTAAGCTACCCCCGAATCCGTAACATCTTAAATGATGAATTACCTTACACACACACACACACACACGCGCGCGCGCGCACACACACACACACACACACACACACACAGCAGAACCTCGTTAATCCGGCCATCGATTAAACAAGTCTCTACGTTATCCAAAACACCCAATTTATCCGAGCTCTCCGCATTAACCGAGGTTTATGAGTGGATAATATCACAAGCTACTGCAAGTGACTTCTTATTGTTTCAACGATGGCGCGATATTGCAGTTAAAAACGAATGAGCAAGTTAAAACAGTCTCACATTACTGAGTTGGATTTTGTGTATGACTTTCGTGTTATCCGAGATCTCACTTAACCCATGATACAAATAGACGAGGTATAGCCGCTAGCGGTTCTGCGCATTTGGACAGTGACGTCACCGGACCCCCTACTCTGATCGGCTCATTTTTCATATCTTGTGCAGTCACGCCGCAATGTCACTTCCACTTTGACGGGCCATCTCCTTACGAACCGAAACATAAATAAGTCCCCTCAAAGTAAAACTGACGTTTCTTTGAATGTGACGTCATTGGAACCTGCGCAATCTGGACCAAAATACGATCGCTGGTAACTATTCCTCGTCTATTTGTATCTTGACTTATCCGAGGTACGCTCTTTCCACATTAAGTCGGATAAATGAGGTCCTACTATGTATGTATATACATATACATAGAGGGAGAGAGAGAGGCTGTCGGACGTGGATCAAACTCAAATACTAAGATCCATGCAGAGGGTATTTCTCTATTCTCATCTTTTTCGAAAGGAAGAGATCATTGCACTGTCCTTTGCAACCAGAAGCAGCACGTCGAACTGCTCGTAACGTCTAAGATGTCAACTCTTTCGCTTTCATAAAGTAGGTAAGCATATCAATCGGCAGCGGAAACACGATTGTCGAGTTCTTCTCAGCGGAGATTGTATTCAAAGTTTGAAGGTAGCGAAGCTGAAGAGCCGCCGGAGAGTCTCCGATGACTTCGGATGCTTCTCTAAGGGCTCTGCTGGCCTTTTGCTCACCCTCAGCCGCTATCACCTATTGGCGGACAGAAAAACGATTAGAGGAAAAGATACAAGAAAGTTCGTAAATTAGTCGATCAATCGGTCAGTTAATTGGACCAAACAGGTACTGACCTTTGCACGAGCTTCTCTTGCTGCCTCTGCCTCAGCTGCCATTGCTCTTTGCAACTGAACAGGTAGACGTACATCCTTACTGAAATTACGAATAGGAAGAATAGTAGGCGCAAAATTGCAACTGCTCAAATAATGCACATGCAGAGAACTTCATGTATGCAAACATATTTACATTTCAACACGTTCGACTTTGATACCCCAGGTATCAGTGGCTTCATCTAGGGATATTTGCATGTTTCCGGAAATAGTTTCACGCTCGCTGAGAATCTCATGAAGCGGTCTTGTGCCCATAGTGTTGCGAAGAGTCGTCTGAGCAAGGAGTCTTGTGCTATGATGAGCATTTTCCACGTTGGCAATCGATATCGTTGCGTTGTTTACTCGATAGTAAACAACAGCGTCGACGGAAACCGTCACGCTATCCTTAGTGAGAACCTGTAGGAAATATGGACATTTCCTCGATTAGTCATCTTACTTTCCCTTCTCTTACACATGGCAACAGATACGCACTTCCTGTGGTGGAACGTCGTAAGTGCGAGTTCGTAGATCAACGCGAGCGTAGCAATCGATACAGGGCAGTATGAAGAAAATACCTAGAACATGAATGCTCCTCATAATCAGCTTAGTGTTCTACTTGTTAGGAATTTTGAGGAATAGCTGACTAAAGAGAGACGCTAGCCAATTCATGAAAATCCATGCATTGGATGCGTTCAAGTGCTATTTTGCTAACGTGCATGAACAAGGAGGTCCTGTCGATGCGAAGTAGTCAATTGAGAGAGTTTTGAGCATATTTATAAACGGGATAATGCCACATAAATCCTATTAGAAATAAATAAGAACTATCAAATATGTAGAATTATTCGATTAAATGTAGTTTATAAATAAGTATCACTCCCATATGTCAATTTGATTTGATTTTCTACGTATATTGATATACATACGAACTAAACAACTTTTCTATGTCATAAATTGAAAGCTCAATTTCCAGTGAAGTCGTACAACGTTTTCATCAAATTCACTATAATTACTTAATTTTTCGATTGAAAGTAAAGTTCATTCTAATTTTCCATCAAACATGAGTATTGAGTACGTCAATGTAAGACGACCATATCGAAAAATTAAATATTTAGAGTGAATTCTATGATATTCTAAAACATCCTACGACTATCGGAAATCGAACTTTAAATTTACGATAAAAAAGAGGTGTTTTCTCAAAATAATTTAGGTATTAAGAATTGTTACTCCGATCCTTCCTTACGCTTTCCCCATCATAAAACTATCCTTAATCTAAAATATCAGAACCTTCATGCCTTGTGTCTCAAAATAGGAATTTCCATCATAAAAAAAACCTCCCTTCCTACCAAAAAATTCTCCATTCCCTGTTAGATTAAGTTTACCTTTTTAAGAGAAGTAGCGCTTAAGTTGAGTTTTTAGTCAAGCTGTTGTAACGTAAACCTATTTCGAATAGTTCAAAAATAAAAAGGATTCTCTGTCCTATGCTGTGTCTCTTAACTAACGAAATCCGTTCGCGAAGGCATAGTGGCGAAATCTTGTCCGCTGTGTGGTGCCTGTAGTGACATATGTATGTAGCTCGTCACGGCATAATAGCATGTATTATCGATCCACGAGTTTAATGAGTTTTTTTTTTTTGACAGTTCACAAGCAATGCAATCCTTAGTAAATTACACGTGATTTTCTATAAGATAATGTAAATATCTACTAAAATAGAAAAATAACATATATTTAGTTCAAAACCATAAGGTAAACGTCTCAGTAGCTGACTACCTAACGTTCGGTCTCAGTCCCTGGACGTCTATAAGAAATCGTATTTCCATCTCTATTGCGCACACGTTATGTCCAATAACAAGAATGTGGCCAGTCATTGGCAAATTTACTTCACATATGTATATTTTATGACAAATATTTTATGCAGTGACACGTGTTTCTTGCTAGAGACTTGATTCTTTCGATCTGTCAAAAAACCACTTCGAACTCACGGCCGTATTATGTATATATAAATATACGTAAAAAATCGAGTCAAATTAGTATATGGAAGTGATACTTATTTATAATTTACATTTAGTCCAATAATTCTATATATTTGAGCATTCTTGTTAATTTCCAATAGGATTTATGTTATATTAAAAAAGCCGTCTTTGCGTTCCGTTCATAAATATGCTTAAAATTCTCTCAATCGACTAGTATGCACCGACAGGACCTCCTTAACGTATATCAAATTTTAGTTCAAAGTTGAAATTTGGTTACTTTATTATAATAAGGTCTTAAAATATAGCATACAAAAAGTTGAGGCATCAAAAGTTAAAGTAGGTGGATTCGACAAGACTAGCTTAAAAACAGTGTACTACTTGGTGTCAATTTCAACTGGAATTGGTTTGATTCTGAGTGACTCTGACTTACCGGGGCCCTTGGCACCTCCCGAAAGAAGTCGCCCAAGTCGAAATATCACGGCCCTCTCATACTCCTGCACCACCTGAAAAAGTCCTCGTGTTATCTTATGCAATCCTAACAAGATCATTGCGATCAATCGCACCTTGAAGCAAACAAATAGCGAAAATGGCATCGTCAATATAACGACGATCCATGAGAGGACCACCAGGATGTTGCCACATGTCTTCGAGTCTCCCTCGCGGCTATCCTCGGCTATAACATAGCAAAATACAAAATGTTCAGTAAGATTCTCTTATAATGCTGCACAGAAATAGTGATTATTATTTTATTATTACTGTTATACCAAAAAGTATTATTAACATTTTAATTCCTCAATCGGCAAACAGTCATTACGTTTAAATGAAGAATAGTATTTAACCCTTCCACTGATTGCGCTAACTGCATATACGTTTTGAGTAAGTATAATAAATAAGTTATTAAATATATTATTCTTTTCAAAAAATTTTCTCGGCCAGAGGGTTAACTACAAGAATGTTTAATAATATCTAGGACCATTTAGAAAACGTATTTTATTGTATAAGTTATATTTATATAGGAGAATAAATGAGTGCACGAATTAGTGTTGTGTGTGTGGTGTAAAATTCAAAGAAAGAATATGTCAAGTGAGATCGTTCTACAGTTCACGAAAGAGCACTCCAGTGAGAATGTTTAGTCGAGAAGGTTTATGAGAGATGATCGGCTGAGGGTTCTGAGAATGATTAAGAAATGCGAGATCGGATGTGTGATCAATAGCGTGAACTATAGGGCGAGTGTAAATGTGAGTGAGAGAGTAATAGAAAAAAAAAAAAATAATAAATGCCAACGAGGTGTATTGTGAGAAAGCTTAAGGCAGTCGAGAATGAGAGCGCAAAAGTGACAGTCTGTCGAGAATTATCCATTATTTGTGACAAAGTTATTTTTAATAAATGTTAAACCATTTACCACGTAATCTCCTATATTTGGAATGTTCCTACATGAGTATCAACAAAGAGCTATGTGAATCGTTAACAGGATATTGCTTTATCGATCGATAAGAATAATTTTTTATTACTAAATTTCGAAACGCATGCAAGTGCCGAGACGTCTTTTACGATAACAAATGTTTCAGACTAATAATGTTTCCTCGGCGAGACCGGGACTGTGTTGTTACATAAAATAATTTTACTTGCGTGAAGTATGTAGAAAATAAACGATATCCCATTCGAAAGTGGAATACGAGGATAGTCTACATGGAAATGGAGACGCACTGCTAGTGTGTAAGATTTGCATGCATTTATTGACAACACTGGCGGACATCACGCTGTATATAGATAACGAAAATCCATAACCAAGTGAACTATATAAATTCTTGAACATGCATGCCATCTATCCAAGAATTTACTGTCAATTCGACTAAAATGGATGAAAGTATGCAAGCTGTCTCACTTAGACCAGCGACCGCTACATCTTCTTATTGAATACAGCGAGGACGTAATTGTCGATTTTAACTAGATTCTTCTCTGCCGTTAAAAAAAGAATAATGGTCGGGCCAGTAAACAGAGGAATAAAAAAACCTTTCGTCAAGATATCTAAGAGAATTGTAGAAGAAGAAAGAGAAGAGAAGGTAATGCGTTCCATAGCTACTGCAATGTCGGATACAACTCAGCACTGTCTAAAACGGTACAGGAAGTTACTGGGGATGGAAAATTATAAAAATTTGAGAATTAGGGATAATAAAAATTGGCACATAGTATCGAATATAAAAAATGTAGCAGCTGCCATATGTGAAAAATGATGTATAAGTTATATATAAATTATATATTGTTTTTTATATACAAAAATGGGCATATATAATCTATAATATCTATAACCTATATATAAAATATAAACATTTTTATATATCAAATTCAAGAAATTCCTCGTAAGAAAATGCATCAATGGAATAGAACCAAAGTAGATGCCAAGGACCAGTGTAAAAATGCAATAGAAGAATTACTCATCTGAAAATCGAAATATGATAAAGGAATTAATGCAAATTCTGTACGTATGTATTTAATGAGATTTCTGTTACGACCTATTTGAACTTTGCAGGCTGATTTTCTGATAAGTTATAGTGTATGGTTTCTACTTTACTCCTATAAACAGGAGTAAGGTCGCTTACTGATCATTCAAAGAATAAATCAAGCGTTTGAAATCAGATTTGAACAACACTTTTACGAAAAATTAGGCTACTTTCGTATAGGCTACACATATAGTTCATACATTTCCAGCGAACTTTTCGAAATATTATAAATTTTGCGGTTTGTTTGGACATCCTAGATCCGATAAAAAAATATTGAAAAATAGGCTTACGGGGACTTTGAAGCAGTAATCGACTGTTAATAAGAAAGATGCAACCCGTTTCATTGCGAATTTGGAATACTCAGAAGTGAGGTACAGATATTTGAGAGTTTGTCAATATCGGAATAAAATAGGAACAGATCCTGCTATGTTCAATCGTTATAAAAATATTTAAAATTAATATAAAGGAATGATGAAACTGAGATAAACAAATTGACCTTTGTGAGGTTTAAAACTATTTCGGGCATCGTGTTTTGAAGCAAGAATTGTTTCCCGAGGTAGCATATCATTAGCAACTACGTTACTTTCAACCAGTTGTGTCAAAGTTGCTGCTACGTGAACATAGTATTTTTCACAGTTGATACATTCAAACTGGAGTGACGTGGTAGAGTCAAGTTAGCGTACAAAGAAATTCTATTCAAATAATTGAATTACTTCATGCAATGGCAAGTCCACCGTTATTCATAACGCTATTTTTATATATTAAAAACATTAATCTCATCTATGTATCGGAAATCCTAATAATTTCACTTGACTAGGTCATAGCAAGAGTTCATCCTTAAGGGAATGTAACTTTATCAGCTGCTATTCACATATTTTCTAATTATTTCCAATATATAATAAAGACGTCCTTTAAGCCTTAACAACTACACACGTCCGACTTTAGGAACATGCTCTACAAGATAAGGTCTGTGCGACCTTAATGTGTGAAGCTCGATTACAAAACCATTACGATGAGTAGAATAGCTCAAAAGTAGAGTTTTACATCGCTCTCCTCTTAGTTTAAACGATTTTATCAACTAAGTATCAAATAATAATTATGCAATAGGTTTTTTTAGTTTATTTAAAATTTACATAAAAGCAAACTCAACAGAAGGGCTGAACGTAAAATTAGTGAGATCTGCAGGACTGCACGTGTACACTTAAGGGTTAAGATATTGGAATTTTTCATTCAAATATTCAATCGTAGTACATAATCTTTTATTCTCTCTTTAATATACGCCTAATCTTTCTTCTATTTAAATCTTCATATATATATTACACACGCGTGCGTGTATTGTGTGTGTGTGTGTGTGTGTGTGTACAGGGTTATTCACAGCAAACACACCAGCTGAAGTTGGACGCGATTGAACAATTCTATTAATCGAGTCAGTACGGCCTTGTTAAACAAATGAAAGAATGTGAAATTCATGATCTTAGCGATGTTATGACATTATCTTTCATTTCCTTAATGATGCCATCCTGCTCTGATTCATGAAATCACACATTCACGGCCAATTACATCTGGTACGTTTTTGTGTATAAAATGTCCATTTTTGTATACAAAACACTATATATAATTTAAATAAAACCTATAATAATTTTTTCACATGGATGTGCCACATACTCAAATACGTATTTGAACTTGACTAGACTTAACCTACCCCAGGGGATGACCCGCGTTTGCTTACCGTCGGTCATCCTCGCGCACACTCTGTCTATACCCTCGAACTACGATTCTGTGTCGTCGATAATTGCGCGCGCGCGCGTGCGAATCCACCGCATAAACGCATACGCACACGCACACGCAACCAGACACACACTCTCCTCGGTTATAAATTTCTTCTTTAATTAGTTTATTAATCTACTGTTCTAACGTTCTAGAATTTTAACATTCCAGGATATCAGGTTGGTGGAATGCTCACAGCGTTCTACTTCCACGGCACAGGGCTCACTACGTACTCCACACCCTGTTCATCCCCTTTCAATCCCCATGAAAAGCAACCCTACTACCGCCAACCTCACCATTGCTATGGCTATGCGAGAGACATGCGCAAAATAAAACTCTTATCCCTCTCCTCTCTATTTTCATCTTCATTCCATGTCCTCTACCCTTCGATTCTGCAAATCATGTAGTCCAACACTAATGTTCAAATGTGAACTTATAGCTAAAGTCTTGTTACGTACGTAGTAGGTAGAATATTATCAGCCTGCCTGTCCGTCTGGGCATAGGCAGCTAACATAAGGCTCGACATCGACTCTTCGTAATTATAGAGGCCAAAGTTTCGCATATGTGGGACGCAACCCAGCGACCTTCCTTACATTCGAGTAATAATTTAGCATGCTATAGAGTCCACGAGAATAAGGACTATACATATAAACGTTCAATTATTAATTACTACATTTTAATACTACAATGACAAATTCCAGTATTTAAGGTATTTTTTAAATAAAAAATGTTAAAGAGATAGAAAGTATGTTCTACTGTATCTCTAACGAATCAGTATCGCGTTCCTGTACGTTATAAACGTATAAAATTTACAAAATTTTTGTACAACATTTTGATTCTAACCCTCTGCCTCTACATGGCTTGTGTTTCATCGATGAACAGATTGTGAACGCAGAGGCTGTTGTATACTAAAAACAAGACAAGATGCGCTTCGTGCTCACCTTGGAGCTGTTATAAACTCGCTAGGAACAGATTTCATTCTTATCTTTCGTACTGATAGTTAAACCTGTGTAGCTATCTTTTTTTAAGAGTTTAGAATGCACCTAGAACAAGCTTACGAACAACTCCCGTCATTGGGTAGCACGAAATGGACAACTTCATGTGAACCTAAAATATGATGCTTTGCTTGCTGTCTGTTAAACTTTAAATTTCTCGTACGACAATACATCGATGTAGTAGAAAACTAATAGATGCCGAAGATCAGAACCAAGATGCAGTAGAAGAAATAATGTAAATTCTATATTTACGTATGTATGAATGTGCGACATCATGAGTTAGAGATTATGTATACCACATTTCCTATCTTTTAAACATTTTTAATCAAAAAGTATCCTAGATATGAGAATTTTCCACATTAATATTCAATTGTAATACATAATTAATAATTTTGTATGATATAAACGTTTAACAGTTTTGTAAATTTTAAATCACAGTTCAGTTTAAATTTTTTTCTTTTTCTAATTTATATATGCATTACAAGCAATAATTATATTGATATATGATTAATATTATTTATTATTATGCATATTATGGATCCTTGTCTCGACGGAACTGTATTAATGGGGGCATGGGGAAACTCCGACATGACGGTGCTGCCCCGCGTTGTGGAAAGCCGTGGAAACACGCGTGACGTAGGGACTATGCTTTTGCGCGATTGTATGACGTCGTGCCTTAGTCGTGCTCAATAGCTTACTACTACATTGAAGTAAAAACATTCCCTTTACACTTTTCACTACAGAACTTAATATTTGTGTTGAACGTTAGAGACTCGACATTGTGGTTGAGAAAATGTGCCTTAATGTGCCATTAAATTTGTATAAATACCGCCGGACTAAAGATAGCTTATGAAGAATGAGCGCCACTGGCTACTAGTGAGCACCTGAGTTTTAGGCGAGAAAAATCTGCTCGTCGACAGTTCAATATGTTCACGTTCAAAAATCTCAAAGTCGGCTGGACGACAGCAATTCTCAGTGATACGATCTAAAGCTGTTAAATGTAAACCTTTTTCTGCGTACCCGTTTTCTCTATTTTCATCGGTGGTTTTGTGCAAAAGTGCGATAAGCGTTGGATAGGAAACGGCAATTGTGATTGAGATTGCCGATTTTGACTTATGATTTATATATATTCTAAGAAATAATTAAAAATTTGGCTCCACGGGTAAAGAAATTTTATCAGCAGGCTTCGATTTGATGTTATAAATTTTTTGATAGTGCGTTATATAATGGAATTTTTGGGTGCAAAGTTTTCACGCTTCCAGCTCCAAAATGTCACTGTAAGAAGCAAAGTCACTATGGGTGTCTTCCAGAATTTACTGACAGTACTACTAAAGTAATTACATCTCTCTCAGATACGTATAGATGAATAAGGACACAGCGTTGGTTGCAGTACTGGCAGTAAATTTTGGAGTATACTCTAAATTGATTGCACTGAGTTGAAGCCTTCCGATAAAAAGACTTCCTTGCGGAGCGCGATTTTTGAAACATTGCTTAGAAACAGAAATGAATATCGACAGTGACAAGCCTAGTGACGTGTCATGGCGCTATGATAATTACTTTGTCGTTCCCTGCCCAACATTTATCACACTGTTGCACAGAACCACCGATGACAATCGAAACAAGGGGCACGCAGAGGAAGTTTTACATGGGTCACTTTTAGACCGTAGCACTGTGACTTGCTGCCGTATAGCGAATTTTGAGATAATTGGTGTGAACATGGGAAGTTGTCAACACGCCGACAACTTCAGCCTTTCGCCACAGTGAGTGTTAGTAGTAGCACGGCTAGACCCAACATGTGCCAGTGGTACCCATTCTTTTCAAGCTATCTTTAGTTAGGCGGTCTTTATACATATTAATTGCAAATTTCCACATTAATACACATGCCATTTTTCAACCACAATGTCAAGTCTTTAGCGTTCAAGGCAGATTTTAAGTACTGTAGAGCAAAGTGTAAAGAGAATGTTTTTACTTCAAGGTAGTAAGCTATTGAGCAAGACTAAAGTGTGACGTCACACAAGTGTGCAAAAGTATAGTCGCGTGTTTTCATGGCTTGCCAGGACGCGGGGTAGCACTGTCAGTTCACTGTCACAATCAGTTTTTGAAGCTTTGAGGAGTCTTAGGCCCTTACTCATGGCTCTCTTTTAGCGCTAAAAGACAGTTAACAACGACCCTACTCATACCTTTCGCTTAAGACATTTTTACAGAAAAATCCTAGTAATTAGACTTACCACCGATTATGCGATTACGTATGTCGTCAGGACGCGTGTTCATTTGAATGGAAGTGTTATTCCCGTTGCCATTACCGTTGGTCATGGTCGTCATGGCAAGAGACATTTCCACTGGATTGATGCGAGCCTCAAATCCCGCCACCTAAAACAGCGAATTAAAAATTTAACGATTACAAAATATCTGAAAATTAGAAAATGATATTTGTCCCGGATTTCTTATAGATTCTCGATTTATGTGAAACAAACGTTCGTGTCGTCTTATATCTACACATTTCGTATGCGTGATGTTACGACTAGAAAGTTGGAGGGATGAGCACATTGAACACGATTTCTACCTTCACTTAAAGAGCCCGTGAGTTACGCATGCTCTTTCGAATTTAAACCAATGAAAAATAGATAATTAGATATTTTTTAAGCTGCAACATAGTGCCTCACGCTAACAAACACTGGATCGCAAGACAAATAAACTATAAAATACCGTTCGATAATTCACATTCGCACTTGACAGCAAAAATCGATCGAATCGTATATTAAAAGGCTCTCATAATGGAAACACATGCGATTATTGAAACCTGTCGAAATTCGAGTCACTTGCATTCAAAGTATATATTAGTATTATGTAATAAATTGTAGGTTAACAATAAAGGGCCAAAAAGTGCTTAACATTTTTTTCACATAAATAGATTAGTGACACATCACCTTGACTGACGTGTGTCGCGCACGGTAGCAACGCGAAGAGTACCGGTGTGACGACGACGAGGACGACTACACCTAATGTAAGGTTCTGCCACACAGAAGTGGATCAACGCCACGACGATTTACGGCGCCCCACGATACTACTCGGAATGTTACCAGTGTGGATTGGACACAATTAATAAAAAGTACACATACGAAAGAAGGCTAGGGAATAAACTGGTAGAGGTGGATTAAATTTAGGTGCTGCCTGTGACCCTAAGCTTAAACTATAGCCAGTAGAATACCTATGAATTGGAATATAGCGAAATAAACTGTCCGACTTATTTTAACTATAGTTGATTACATTTATACCGAGGATCTGATATTTTGTAGTTAACAGAAAACACGTAGAAAAAAATAATACTCAATACTTCATATATTCCGTTTCTGTTGATTGCATATCTCGGAGTTGTGAATATTTCATGTGGGACGTGTGAACTGAATAATGCCTGGAAGTGACTGTTACTCGAATCGATCTCTGGTCCTAGGAGTAGGACACTCTACTAACGTAATCCAACAGTGGCAATCAGACGAGCAATCATCCAACCGATAGAGGACACGTGTAGTTTCATTTTTTTATTATCACTCTTAATTTTTGACATGACATTTATTTACCGACCCACTACTTATCGTTATTATTTTCTTTGCACAGGCTAACGGTAATTTATTTATTTGTTCATTTGAATATTTATTAATTTGTTTCTTCGTTTATTGATCCAACTATCGATCGAATCTCCATGAAAGGTAATGTAAGGTGTTTGGCTGTTTTACCTTGTGCCGCACGGCAAACGCACCGACTGCCGGTAGGCAGGGACACTAGACTGACTGCTTTATTGAATGTCGATATTCTTGCCAATTATAGTTATAAGGAAAAGTTGGAATCAAAGATTGTCACTCATCGTCGATAAAAAAGCACATAATTTAGACCGTTGATAATAGACTCGAATTTATCGACAATAATCAATCGTTCTTTCCTTGCAAGAACTATTAAATATGTTTTATAATATTGATTTCAAGATAAAAGGTTGGCGGATCAAAGCTCATAAATGCATAACATGCCAGCCTTCTTTTTGTCAAGAGATTGAAAATAAAGAATTGATGATGTTAGCGCCATCGGTAACCGGTGTATTGGACTTGAACTTTCTTTAAAGATGGCTAACAGGGTAGTCCAAGTTATGTCGAAAGTATAATCTCATTGGTATCGCATAATTGACTACCTTGATTGGTACATACGGTCGACGTTCCATCCTATTGGCTTCTAATAATATAGCGTACCTGCAACCAAGCAACAATACCCATCAACAAACCATTATGACATAACGGTGTGGCTTTCGTACGGCGAATCGTCAAATTACTGGATTGATCGATACTGACCCGTGCTCCAACCTGGCTGGCTGTTTGGCAGCCACCAGCCAGTTTCGCAGACTCGCTTCCTCGTAATAAGCGAGTAAAAAAGGGAAAAGCAAAATGGTGGCCCTAGGCCGCTTTCGTCCCGCCCTCTTGTTCGTAGGGGCTGCCTATGCTGGATTGTCCAGGGTCGAATCAACGCGGAAAGAGCCCTATGCCACAAGGCAAGCCGGAGAAAGTAGTTGCATGGCGGACGGGGTGCTGTTTAATTTTGATCCTGAAAAAAATAGGTGGGTCGTCGTCTTCGATGGGAGGATGTAGAAGTTGCGAAGTCTCCAAAACAGAACTTGCCTTCTGTATGCAATGTATGGAGTTTGGTCAGGGCTACGTAAGTCGCGTTGGTCGTTTGTCGTTTTCAGAGGTGGTCGTAGCCATTGTAAACGCCCAGCTCGAGCAACCGGCGAATCAGCGGCTGAAGGATGTTCTCGCACTCCGATCCACTCGGAGGAACATGAGGAAAAGAGAGATGCTGGCGCAACGCAAACGCAGCGCTGATATCGATACAGTGACTCGCATGAGAGACCCCCGCGAACACTCCTCCTAAGGGAGGCCACACACTACCATTGCTGCTCAAGCCCATTTCCATTATCATTCGTAGCCGAATCCTCATTTTCTCATCCTTCCTTTCCTTTTGTCTCTGAAGCATTCCTCTCTGCGTGTGTCCTGTACACTTGTGTCGTGCTCGATCCCGCATCCTGTGTCTATTCATTCCTCGATCAACGAGAGGCCCCAGCTATTCCCTTGGAGATTCAAATGCGTGCAGAGGTAGCAAGAGTTCTCTTGTTCGATGCGAATCACTCGTGTGTTGGATGTGCGTGCTGTGCATACTGTGTGTTTAAGTTCTTGGTGATAGTCGTGAAATTCGTGAGATCCGTGAAATCCACGAGATATTCCGAAAATCCATGAACGAGAGTCATGATTATTGAAGTCAAGGAACTTGGAGGAATTTTAGGAAGAAGCGTTGAGCGATCAGGGTGATAACCGAGACTTGCAGGTTAGGAAACCTGCAAGAAGTTGTTTTCCTGCAGCCCTCGGAGTGCAGGAACCAGTCGAAACGGTTCAACTTTCAGAGTTCGTAGAAAGAATGCCAAGACCGTCGCGCGAATCTTATGGCGAGCAAAAGCCTCCCTACTCGTACATATCTTTGACAGCGATGGCGATCTGGTCGTCAAGAGAGAAGATGCTTCCCCTTGCTGAGATCTACCGTTTTATTGCCGATCGTTTTCCCTATTACCGTCGAGACACGCGTCGCTGGCAGAATTCTCTACGTCACAATCTCTCATTCAACGATTGCTTCATAAAGGTATGCTGAATTAGTGCTCTTCGTTGCCATTATCATTGCTCATGGAATTCGGTAGTTGCCATCTGACTATATTGGTACCGATACCATTAGAACGTTTCTGACACTCTTTGTCTCCTCTGGAATTGGTGTCTAAGCCGTGAAACTGTCAAATGGTGTCAGCTGCGGCCTAGCCAAAAATGATTACTAGTAGAGAGTAAGCGGGTAGTATCATGGCCCGAGTATGTATGTCTGTGTATGTGTATATTAGCGTTGGCGTAGCTTCTCATCCACCGACCAAGCGTAACCGTCCATTAGGTCCGATCTGAACGAACGGTAACGAGCAGTCTACCCCATAGAAAACACACCACCTAACTCCGACGTTGATAGGTTGATACCCTTCCACTTTATGTTTTACACCTCCTATGATACACACAGAGTCTTGATCGATCACAGTTTCATGGTACTGAATATTGTATTCTGCAAGAACACTAATAGAATAGAATGAGGTATTATTCGAAGCGAGTTAAGTACGATAATGTAAATATAATAATGTAGAATAGAATACAATGGAGTAGGACAGATTTATGGAGTGGTATAGTCTTCGGAGTCGCGTGATAATCACCTGTGAAATCAAGTTATCATTTTAATAAAGACAATTTCCAACCTACCGCTCACGATTTGCGGAACATGCAAACAATTAATTAGTGACTCGTGGATACTCGAAATAATTTATGCCATTCAAGTTTGGATCAAAATTTTGAGAGACTGGAGCGACAGATGCAGCCTATCGATGCTCAGCATCGTAGCGGATTCGATGAAATTGTCACGTGTTCCAGGTACCCAGAGGACCGCACACACCCGGAAAAGGCGCTTACTGGGCTCTGCACCCAGCAGCTCTCTCGATGTTTGAAAACGGATCTTTCTTGCGGCGTAGAAAACGTTTCAAGCTTCCGAAAGCCGCAAAAGAGGAGAGTCAGATCGTAGCAGAAACCGCAGCAAGACTCGCAGCCAGTCATACAAACGCAGTTGCTCTCGCTGACAATCGACCAGTTAGTGCATATTCTCAGCACGACTACTACCATCACCACTACCATCATCATCACCACCATTACCAGAGCGTTACTTTAACGCAACGGCAGCTTGATTTTCTCAACGCTACCTCGAGTTTTATCGGTGCACCACCATCATTGCTGTCGCAAAAAGATCAACACGTTCTTTCAGGGCTGCCAGCGGTTTTGCCTTCTCCGCAGCGACTGGATTCCGATCGTTTCGTTCCTTTCGACGCCAAAAAGGATTTACATGGAGCATCTGCGATAAGCAGCTTCGAACCTTCTGGATTTTCAAAAAATCAAAGATACATCGAAACCACGAAATTGCATTCGAAGAGATCGAAGCCTCTGACTCTCGCACACAAATCATTCAGCATAAAAAGTATTATCGAAACCGACGATTCTGACTCTAAAACTTCTGCCAGGTAATCATTAAATTTTTCTAGAGTTTAAAAGAAACGATGAATTATGCGAAATGTTTATCATGTTAATATTATTTCAGGATCGAGAGCTTCACGGCCTCCAAGTCCTGCAGTCCTCTTGAGTCAAATCTAAATTCGATTAACTTACTGGGGGCATGGTGCGCAGGGGCAACAGGAAGAGATCATTTCAATTCCCTTTGCACTCCAAGTGTTGGAAGTCCTATTCCCATATCACATCCTGGATTACACTTGCACCAAGCTGCTGCCGTTTATGCAACCGCTCTGGCCACTGCAAATCTTTTTGTGAGCCATCCTCAATTTCAGCAGTCCCCGACTAAACTACTAGAATTTTCCATGAAAGAAAGCTGCCCTACTTCATCAAGCTGCAACTCCAGTCCTCTGTACGGACTCTACACTTCAGGATTTCCAGACATGTTACGTCTCGGATCTGGAAATTCTTTCTGCACGACCGAGAAAATCGTGGCACCATTTCTTCCCGTGGCAGCTTTAAAACTCCCTCCGAAACTTACACCCTCACACAACATCTCTAAGATGCTGACAAATTCAACCCCGAATGTTTCCGATGTCCTGTCACCATCATCGTCCTCGTCGTCAACGTCCTCCTCCTGCTTCGGTTCTGGTCAATACAACGATCTAACGTCGGTGTAACATATTTTGTTAGATAACCGTAGAAAGCTTCGCGCCGCCAGAGAGGATCGCAACAAACTTAAATGCGGCGCGATATCAATTATCGTTAGCAGTTAAACCGCGCGGTGCAGCTCGTAAAGTCCACCCTTAATAGCGATGCGCTCTCTCTGCGAGCGTGCGACTCTGTAAATGCATTTTTACGATCGCATCGTAATGCGCGAACGAGAGTCTGCCGACCAATAGCAGTGAAATTTGAACATTCGCAGGCCAACGAGAGCGTTCGTTCCCTCGTAAAGGCGCAAATTACCGGACTAAAAGAAAAGGATTAGCTAGATCGCGGCGGGAACGCGTAAATCGCATAAATCCCGTACGTATCCTATGTGTCTATACATTCTCCTTTGCTAGCTGAAGCTTGGTAATTGTGCTTTCGACAATTCTGTTCTACGAGACCTCAGACCCTTTTGTTCCTCTAGCTCATTACACTTTCCTATTATTCGTCTTATTAGGCTCACTCTTTAATGTACATAATCTTCTCTACGTATATGTATAAGTACAAGTACATTGTGTATTCCGTTGTAAATAAAATGATTACAATGAAATAACGTTGTCTTTCCTTTTACTTGTATAAGATATGCTTATGCACATCTTACATTACCTTGAAATAAAGAATTGGATTTGCAGTCCTAAGAGGGAGACCTTACTGTGCAGCTAAGGCAAACGTGGAAAATGCGTGGAAAGAAAAATTAAAAAAAAAAAGGAAGAGCGTGGAACACGCCCTTTCTTTGGTTTCAGATATTTCAGGCGTCTCAGCGATACTTTTTGTCGTGTAGAATTCCGAGTGAGCCAGGCTCCCCCTAGTTGTCGAGCGAATTAATCGAGCGAAAGGACGGTAAAAACTTGAGACCTGAGAATTAGACTCCCAGAATACGAACAGTCTGACGAAGAAGAGGAAGAAGTAGAAGAAAGAGAGAGAGAGAGAGAGAATGAGGGATGTAAAGAGGGGAGGAGACGTAATATTAAATTATTCACAGCCAGTTACCAGCTCGTCAGAGGGGCCCGCCTCCTCACACTTTTTGCCCGTGCCTACCTGGCCACCGTTCTCCGTGTTCGTTTCTTCTCTTACTAACTTTGGGAAACGTCCTGGCCCACTTGACTATATTCTTACAAATAATTCACTGCCGCAGTGATATGTAGATTGTCAATCTCAGTTGTGAATAATCGCAATGACATTTAAAGGTGAAAGTATCGGTCCTGAGAAACTGCCGCTTTGATAGCTTCTACGTGAACGGCTGTTAACAAAAGCATTAGCAAGAATATGAGAAGCAGATGTAGTATGTATTGAAATAGTAGTAGTAAGAGCAAGATGGTAAGCTTCAAAGCGGATGGAAGATTTTTTGTCATCGAACCGTCGAACCGCGGAGCCGTCGTAGCTCAGTAACTTAGTAGCTTCTCGCCTCTCGATCACTAATTCAACATTAGACCGGGATTGAAGAAGCACCGAAGAATGCGACTCGCGTGGGAGCTTCCCATCCCGGTGGTCTTCTCCGCATTTCGACCCTATACCTATAACCGCAACGTATTGGATGTATCCGAGAAAGCAGTAGGAGCGGAGGAACGATAGAACGTCGAGATCAGGACTCTCAGCCAAGTATTCTGACGAACCGACGAAGTGGCCCATGAGACAAGCTGAACAAAGTAGCTCTACCCCAGCGGCACTAATCTACTTGACACGGCACGTATGCCATATAAACACAACATGGCTACCACGGACCACCATCATTTTCCTACCCATTCGTCCTCTTTTCTCAATTATTTCTTAATTTGATTTATTTATCATCGAGTAGTCGAGCAATGACCAGAGTGCAAATATTGGATAGGTGCCAAGATATGACAACGATGTCATGACTGAAAGGGAGGTTCAACGGATGCTGGTTGAACAGTCACCGCCCTGAAGTAAATTAGCTCGACAATCCTACATGGGACACCCTGTATACTGTTGTACACTGATGTATACCTAAACGGAACAGAAGAACCCGAAGAAGGCAGTCACTGATGGCTGTTGTTCATTTAGCGATTCGCCACGCGCTTCGCAGCCCCGGGCAGCCCGCGGCTTCCCGGGAATTCTCCCACTATCCACGAGTCGCTATAGCCTCTGCACCTCCCTATTCACCACCACCATCGACGACCTTCGACGAAAGAACTTTTCAACTACCTACCAGGCAAAAGACCGAGCCGTACTCCCTTCTCTCGCACAACCATGGGAGCACCCTATTTTCTCCTTGGAAAAATTAATTACGACCACTAGCAAGACGGCCTGAATGCGCCCCTGTTCACGCCTGTTTACAAACGAAAGTGTGCGTAGACGACGCACAAACGCACTAAACATTCACGTAAAGTTCACGCAACGCTGGTACCAAGCCGCTGGTACACGTCTAACCACTAACACGTGAGAACATTGAACGTAACAGCAAACTGACGGCACGTTGCAACGATTACAACGTGTCACGTCCGCATTATATTAATACACTGCTCGAGCTGCTAGCCGGTAGCTCTCCACCGTTGCTACCACCGCCATCACTGACATCACGAATACTACACCGATAATAGTATCGGCGTCACCGATGTCTTAACGCCAATTCTAGGTTGACTTTATATGTTTTCAAGTTGGATTAGACGCTGCATGTCCTGACAATTGAATTAGCGTGTCACTTTCATTCTGATAACGCGATTACTAAAAAAAGCCCAGACATAACGAGCGATTTAGCCCGCATCGCGTAATTTATTTCATTACTACAACATCCTTACTTCTTGATTTTATCATTTCATTAATATCAATCTATGATAGCAGTGATCCATTCCATAAATTGCATTCACGTTCACTGTGGCTACCTGATAAGTCTGCGACTGGTTTTTCGTCGCAACGATAACAATTAATGACATCTGATGGATGTGGCGAAGCAAGGAAAAATAACGGCGATTCGCTTGTGACCCGAAATCTCTAATAATGGACCGCGCATTCTCGAAGTGGCCGCTAATCATTGAAAAACTCGCATAGCTAAGCGACTCCTGGAAAGTAACAGAATTATCGACTGACAAAAATCATTCTTTTAGATTCCTATGTATCTTACTATCTGCGGTTACGCCAAGCCAGGCATAACTAACTAATTTGTGATACGCTTTTTCAGATTGGCTTCGAATAAAGGACTTACTGGATCCTTCACACCGCTCTGTGCTGAGCTCCCTTCGAAAAGTGTCCAGTCTATTTCAGATTAAGTGCGAATTTTGGAAATTCAATTAAAAGAAGCTGGTCTCACATCGCACAATTCTTTTTCAAATTATTCGTCTAGCTCGACAGACGCAATGGATCCACTAGATTTTTCCAACACAGAATCATAGGAAGTACGAATTTGTGAAAATCGTAATTAGCTAAGAAGCAACAAATAGCGGAAGAGAAACAATCAATTATGCACAGGTTATTTCGTAGGAGCACGCGCTGCTTCCTCGACGTCAAGGTAAGATTCTTCGAGGCAGTCGGTTTACGAACACGAGCGTATCCGTGACCAAATCAGATCACGGGCCGACACGCCAACGCGTTGCGACACGCTCGCTCTCGAAGATTCAAGAAAAAGCGATTTCATTCCCTTGGGAAAAGACACCACAACCGATCGAACTTCGATCCTTCTACTTTGTGGGGAGAAGAGAAATCAGAAAAATCAGAGAAATCAGATGAATCAAAGGAACAACAGGATTCTAGGAATCTTTATGTCATCGCAGTGTCCTCCCCGTGGCGAGATCAACGACCACTATGATTCTCGCTCAAGGAAGAAGAAGAATCGAAAGATTTCCTCTCAGAACCACATGGTAGCCGACAATGCCGTTGCCAACTGAAGGGAGTACTTGCGAGCGACGAGCTAGCAAGCAAGTAGGTAGGCAGGTAGACAAGTGAGCAAGAGAGCCCGTAACCAACCCACCGGGCATTGTATCGAATGAATGCATGATTCTTGCTCAGAGAGAATAACAATGTAGTATATGTAGAAATGTATAGCTGTATAGATGTATAAATGTACAGGAGTGCGCCTTATATCTACAAGATGCTGTTTGTGTTGTGAGTGGCGTGATAGGTAACAACCAGCACGGCATAGCCCGGCTATTATAGTTACAAAGCTTCGGAATTAATGTTGGCTCATTGTTGCTTTATAATGAGGCGGGCGCCGTGCTCTGGAGTAGACTTGAGTAGAGTAGAGCGAGAAGGAGCGGTGCGGGGTGGAAAGGAATGAAAGGGAGTGGAAAGGAGAGTGGGCTGGTCGCGTTGGTTGGAGCAGGCCGTTCGCAGTTATTCATCGTGTTTGCTCTATGGCGCAGGTATACACTGCGTGGTCCAAGGATTTTCATAGCAACAAATATGTATGAACTCTTTATTTCGTGTGATTGGTATTTAGAATTAGACGATTTTTACGGGTCTTCTTTTGTTACGCTAGTACTATCTGCTTTTCAACTAAGAGTAATGCTTCTCGATTATTAATCTTAAATCGCAAGAGTAAAATAAGAGTAAAAAGTAATATAGAGTCAGAACATTAAAACAGAGCGGTATATATTGTACTTAGTGAATATACCTTTAAGAGCAATTCTGATCTTAGTTCAAGGAAGTCGCCTTCAGAAAAGACTCTCCGGAGTTACGCGATGTATCGCATATTTGCATTTACTTACCAGGCGGTTGGCTGGATCGCTCGGTGGGTGAGTTCATATGTAACTGCTGTAGCCGATGCAGCACACCATCAAGCGCGAGCAGCTAATTTAATGGCACCAAACATGCACCTTATTTACATAATTACACAGCTCGATAAAGACTCGTTTCTATTTTCTCGACGACATGACGAGAGGGCCGCGGGGTGGAGAAGATGTAGCTAAAGGTACTTATAAACTGGCCACTTCTTACTGCCTGTCTATTAGTGTTGAAAGGAGAAAAGGGCATTAATTCGCGCTACAACCAAACATTGATGCTTTAAAGTCTTACGGAACAAGAAGCAAACCTGGTGGTGCGATCGTGCGGGATCCATCCATTCGTTCTATAAAGCAAGAAGGTCCCAAAGTTAAAGAGCCCATGACGGAGCGTGCAAAATGCTACGGAACGACGTGGGGATGCCGACCGCCGAGACGCATTCATCCCATATAATATTCTATTGCCGCGCGACGACGAAACAAACGATCTTCTTTCCTTTTATCTGACCGAGGAAGATCGCGCCCGACCCTGGGATCCGGTGCGATCAGGTAGGTAGAGCACATATTTACGAGAAATTAGATACAGTTTAGTCTGATAATGGATCGCTGGGCCGATCGGTCATGCCCCGCTGGATACGGATTGACAATGGAACCTCCTCGATGGTTCACATAGTGACCGTGTATCTACACGCACACACGGACGTTCTTGTAGTCTCAGCCTCATCAGCCCCCTCTGCGCCATCTTTCACTCTCGCTTAGTCTTACTAATTGTGAACCACCCTCGCCACACCCAGAATAGCCATCAGTAATCTGACTTAGCCGTGCTTCGATTTCGATTATACCAGAAAATTCTTTATTAGCCAGTTTGCAGATACGCACGTATACACTCTCGACTACGGTATTGTAACAACTGTAATTTTCTGAAACAACCGTAAATCGTGGGCAACTTACGATGCACGTAGCGTAATGTCATGTACTGGTGAAATTTACAGCTGGAACAGATCTCCTATGTCACATAGGGAAGACCTTTTATTGGACGGAAAACATTCAAATGACAGGAATTGGTTGCACTATGCACCATGCACTTACACGGTCCACCTGCATTGATACGGTAAAGTAGCGGCATGTCCATGCACCTATTAGCTACTCCTCGACGAAGCTAGAGGCCAATGGGCGGAAGGATTGTTCTCCCGAAGAGAGAGGCACAGATAATATCCAGGAAGAGTAATGCGTGGTTAGACGTTACTCGTAGACGAGGCTGATTGTCTTGGAGGAGGATTATGTGTGTGGCCTATGCCCGTGTGATCAGCCCTCTCGTTATTCAAAGAGGAAGAGAATCAAGAGGATGAGAATAAGGGAAGGAAGAGGAGGTAGTTAGATTCATATACGCTGCGGGAGCGGGAGCCTTGACTCTCATAATGTTAGTAATCAGCGGCGTAACACCGTAATGTTGATACTGTATCTCTAGTGTGCACCTACGGAGTATCCTTTCAGCGTAGGATACCGTTTCGCTCTCCACTATTTCTCTCCCCCCCCCCCCCCACCTCTCCCTCTCTCTCCTCGTTTTATTTCTTGCCATCCTTGTCTTCTTCTAATTGTAAGAATCAGTTGACGTAGAATCGTTGATCATGTGAGTTACAGTCAGTTATTTTTTCACTGACGCCAAATTCAACGTCGGAACGCTGAATTTCACTGAGCCAGCCAGATGTGCAATGAGTCCGATTGAGCCTCGAACAAAGATAACCACATCCTCTTGGCATGCAATTTCATTGTCATCGAATCCTGCTGTACATAGCCAACAGGTTGAATTCTTTAGGCAGCAGTAGTGGCAACGCCATCGAGAGTGGCTGGTGAACAATACCGGAGAAAAAGGAAGGAAACGAATCGTAAGACGTAGAATGCAGGGCGCATGGCGTACGGCGTGACGCACCTAAACAACCAACCACCGGAAATGCACGTCAGTGCCACTGTGCAACACTCCACCACTTCCTATCCCATTTGCTTGATTTCTCTCGAAAGCTGTCCAATGCAAATCCCTATCATTTCATTTTGCAAAAAGACTGGGTAGGCCCAGTGCTCCTGGACCTTAAACACTCCCACGGAAAAACTGCATTTTAAAATGTACCTAAAAATATAATCTAAAAATGTAATTCGGTGTATGTTATTGTACCTATGTATATTGTACGATTTCTTGCTGTTTTTTATAACTTTAACATACATTTTTAGTTACAACGTTATGTATTTGAATCATATTGTCATACAGACCTCCTAAAAACTATTGCACTGCCTAAAGATGGTTCTACCATAGGAGTTGATAGAAATCAAATTTATGCGTCAACTTCGGGTGGTGCACATGTCCTGAATAACCCTGTATATATTGTAATCGAAATTAAAAGAATGAATACAATTCTTACTTGTATCCATCCCAATTGATGTAAATTGCTAATTAAAATAAAGAAAATTACGCGTATGCTAATGACTGTTTCTTTTTATTATAGATTTTTTCATTTAACCATTACAGAATTCCAGAGAAGAAAGAGAATCTAATTTTATTTATCACATAAGTGACATCATGAAATTTTAAAACTTAAAAATTGTGGATATTATTATTTTAATATATTAAGTCAATCAAACAATCCCAGGAATTGTATTAAAATATAGGTTTGAATACAATTCAATCACCTAAATGATATTTAAAATAAAAATGTAACGATGGACGAATGCCAACGTGGGCATTTATATATATATATATATATATATATGTGTATTTCTACTTGAACTTAATAGTATATCTGTAGTGTCTTTTAAGTGCAGGTACAATTCGAAATATACATTGAAAATATAAATAACTGTAACTCAAGTTATATAAATTTAGATTGTGTGCATGTATAATTATATCAAACCTATGACATATATTATATAATATATAAATATTGATGTATTTATACATCTACGATACAAAAAATATAATTACCTATATTTGAAAATGCATTTTCTTTCCGCAGGGGCCTCGGGGATGTAAGCCTCTTCTCGCCCTCTTTCACGTATACATTATTTCATCTCTTTCAGTTGTTTCGTTGCTCTACTGACTTGTGCTTTTGCATTCCCAGCGATGCCTTACTCTTCTTCCTTGTATTTTCTCTATTGTACTCCTGAAGGGATCACCAAACTCCTCCTAGCCGATTGTATGTTGTTTTGGCGGGTCCACGTGCTTCATCGAGTCAATGCACGCAGATCATATATAATGTCTACTTTAAATTACTGAAGGACGTTCCATGCAGCTGCATCGCTCCCACGAAAGATATGTGTAAGATATTAGAGTACCTACATATAGCAACATTCTTCTGTTTCCTGAACACATGCTAATTTATTCCAGAGCAGTGGTGCCATTACTTTTAATCGAATTAGTAGTGTTTGATATCCGTAGCAAGTATTTACTTACAAGAGCATCGTATCGTACGTACATACTAAGAGGTTACTAGAGTCTTATTGTGTCGCGTAATCAAATATGATGCAATTTGTTGTTTATAAATATTGCCTTTGAAAGCCATGACGTGCAACTTTTAATTATATTAGGTATTCCTTGGATTAGTAAAAAAATTCAATTTCATTAAGTATAGGTTTCTTTTGCCATGTATGCTAGATGTTAACGGGGAAACGGGTACAACAATTACATTATAATTCTTATGTTCTTCAAGTATATCATCTACACAATTCATCGGGAAGGCATAAATCTTACACGTTAAATATATTAAACGTTATAAATATGACGCAAACAAATCCTACACGTGTAGTCAGGTCGCAATATCCTACATGTTTGGTCCTTTCCAAGTGAGACCCAGTTCTACGTGCTATTATCTTTGACTTGGAAAACAATGATACAATAATTATTATGTTAGCATGTTTAGCTTGGAAGCCTTGGAAAAAATGGAAAAATTTCGAACCAGTGTTCTACATTATTACTAACCATAATGGTGTTTTAGTTAATGGGAATCGTCAATATTGTAATGCTCTGATGGGCCACACATGTAATAGTAATAGTAATAGGCTACACAAATGTTGTGATGTGCCACGTCACTGTCAATCATTGCGTGGATTCAGTTGACTTTGCTAGTGTAAACTGGAATCTAAAAGATTCCATGTCACGGAAACTGGAGCAGTTAGCATAGTAAGCCTCGTACACTCTTCTGTTCCTCGTAAATAATACGACCATAAACAATTGTCAAAGCAAAGGGCCAGAGAAATAGTAATCTCCCCTTATTCCATGTAGAGTTTGGCCGTGTGGAGTTAACCATGTGCGCCTTATAAAACTGGGTCTCACTTGGAACGAACCAAACGTGTAGGATACTGCAACCTGACTATACCTGTAGGATTTGTTCAATATTTATCGTGTAGGATACGTCCAAGTGGCATCTAATACGTGTATGTAACATGTAGAATACAAACGTGCAGGATAATAATAGGACTTATGCGCTCTCAATATAATCTGCTACATTTTGTTTATTGTATTTTATTCATTTTAAAAACTATAATCCATGTAACTGAAAATGTAATGTTTCCATGTTCACTTTATTTTCTGAAACAAGATGCCGTTAATAATTTTAATTAATTTAGTCCTTGCCATGAAAGTCTGTGCATACACGGAGAGAATTTTTCATTAATTTTTCGTGTGAAATTCATTGTAAAATTTACCGCAAAAAACAGGAACTGAACAACATCTCGGCATCCCATTATGCTTTACCGATAAGACAGAACATTTTTAATGGCGGCCAAAGCAAATTTTACGGTGTACACAGTAAATTTTCCACAAAGAAAATTGTGTCGTTAGAAATAGATGATTACAACTAGTGAATGTTATCCGTATAATTACCGGACAAAACCACACAAATCACTCATAATGCCGTAATATGTACAGAAAATTCATTTCCGTCTAACAACCCACACGCGGCTGTACATACAATTTTTCTTACAAAGTACACACGTGCATGGTTTTGCACTGAATTATATTTTATTTTAACATATATTTCCAGAAATTTATGGAAACTCACGTATGACTTGTTAAGAATTGCATTGCTGGCGAACTGTCAAGAAAACACATTGAACTCGCGGACCCAGTATATGTACCAAAATCTTATTTCAACTCCAAAAGGTCAATACTAACGAATTCTCTCACTTATTAAATTATCATTAAACACTTCAAAAAAATGTCCGATTAAATTATTTCTGATTGTCTAGTAGTTTCTTGAGGAAATAGAGTAACAATCCGGGTGCCGCTCAAGTAAGTCTGTCTTTCCTTATTTCTGTATCAGATAAGATATCGCTGGTGGCTTCTTTGTCTTCCCAATAGTTATGATGCAAAGTATAAAATCTATTCTGGCGCAGGTTTACAAGGAATATAATAAGTGCCGCGAACTAACATCTATTGTAAGAGTGAAACCATGATGACCTACTCTTGATTGAATATAATTCTCTAAAATCAAAATTAGGTTTAATAACAGATGCTATTCGTCTAGACCTAGTCAGTTTATAAATGCTGTATCCCAGAAGGCATAAAACGAGCAAAAACACTTCCATTCACTCTATTCGTTATCTATGCGGCTATAAGTTATGCTTAATCAATTTTTACTGATTTAATAACTCATGATTTGATTTAGAAATCTTTACTCGTGATCATGCTATGTCAGATATACCAACAACAAGTGTTAGTTATCTATTGGAAAATGTTGATATTATCGCAGATGATATAATGTGTGTGTGTGTGTGGGGGGGGGGGGGGCTCCTCTATTGGACTTTGTTCATACTAAGAAATTAAATTATCCGCGAATAATATTCTTAGTACATGGGTACTATATATATATATATAAATACTATGTATCAAAGAATCTTTTAATTTGAAACATTCCGATTTGTTAAGTTACATCACTTTTTGATATGAAAGGAGTGTTGTCGCTTTTTCAAGTTGCCCATTGGTTTGTTGGTGGTGTATCTGAAATTGCTATTTCATTGTTCACGTCAATCGAACAGATAGCATTTTGACAGGTGGGGGTCAATAAATAAGATCAGTGTTTAAAAGATAATGATTTATTTACTTGAAGAGAAACTAACTGATTTTATCTTTCTTTTAGTGGAAAACGTATTTAAAACCATAAAAATCATCGAAAAATCACAGAAACGAATTTTTTATGATTATTACTGAAAATGTTAATTATAAATACAACCGGACAACTGTGTTGGACAACACAGCAATGCACGCGCTCGAACATATTTGTTTAATGAGTTACAATTGAATGCAAGTAAACTTTAGCGAAATAAGAATTATAAAACTTTTGAAGGAATTTATGAAAAAATTAAACTGCTTTAATCGGTCCTAGGAATCCTAGCGATTTCGAATCATTTTCAATCTAGTCTTGTTGTTGCAAGGACAGATCTTATTGGCTCGACCGCAGTAAAATACATGCTCGCTATATGTAGACAGGTTATATACATACTTTTAGTGAAAGGTTTTCTATTTGGAATCAATACTAATCTCTTGAGAAATACGTGACAAGGCGAAATCATATTTGCTGTGACCGACAATTTTTTTTCGAAAAATTTTCACTTGGCTTCTCTTTTCATTCGGATATGATGCGGTAAATGTTGAAGTGTTGTCTTGACCATGTTTCAAAAATATTTCATCAAGATATTTTTATAGCATGTTACTCAGACACACAATACTTTGAGTTTTTGGCAATACAAAAGACCTACAAACTAATAGGAGAAAATGAAATATCTTCGGGGACAATGAAACTATTAGACGACATGAAACGGTAGAAACAGTAAAAGCACGTGCTGAAATGACGCCTCCTATTAGCGTCAGAGTAAACAGTCTTTGTCGGGGGCTGAAACACAGGGAACTTTGCTCATGTCGAAAAAAGGAGTTCACTGCCATTGCCAATGTTATTACCATTCGATATCTTCACTCAAAATTTTCGCTGAATTGGATCGATGATCAGTGAATTGATTAAGCGCGACTGTTTGAAACGCAAGAACTTGCTTTTTGTAAGTGATGAAAACTTTATTTATATAACACGCAATTTATTAGATAATAACTTATCTAATTCAAAGTCGATAACATATCTTAAGGAGAGCGTCTGGTTTGTGAGGTCGAGAAAATCGATTTTTATTTTCTTGCATTTTCTTAAAGCCATATGAATCAAGAATGTATTTCTATTAAAATTTTTCGAAATTCATTAAATTAAGAGAGTTACATAGTTACGTGATCGTGATGAAGATATTATTATCGATGCCGGATATGGATATCGATTAACTTATTTCATTTAAGTGTCTGCTACAATGAAATTATCTTATCGTTTGCGAGTCGTGTAAAAAAAGTATAATACTTTATGAATAAACATCTCAAGGCTTAGCTTTTAATATATACCTCAGATAACGAATTTCTCTCAAAACAATATTTGTTTCGCTACATTAGCCTATTTGCTCAGAAATTGCTATGGCGATCGGCGTACAATTTCAACCACATATAAAATATATATCCCTTTATTACTCGAATCAAAGCCAATAGTAATTCGTGAATTTTATTTAATGGAAATAAATGCGACAATTTTTCAGGCGAAAATGGATCACCTATTTTTAAACGTCCGCCATTTTTATTTTTTTAGTATTTTTATTTCGTGATGATTCCCGTCATAGCCATGCTTGTGTGGAATAATACCATGTACACATTTTTTGTAGAAGAGGTCTAAGATAGGAGAAACAATGTCAACCAAAATAAAAAATATATTTTACCAAGTAGTCTTCGACTGACTCTATATTTAATATTATTATATATGTTTACTCAAAAAATTCATGGATACTTTGTAAACGTTAATAAAGAAACCTGTGAAATTTCAAGTTGATCCATTGTTTAGTTTTCCTTAAAAAAAAATTCCCCAAAAAAGTCTATTTTTGCTTTTGCAAACCAAACGCCTCCCTTAAAAAGATTTGTTTTAGCCATTGAACTTTTTCTCTGTTTTCCCATATTTTTTAATCTCGGTTAACTATGGTCATCCAACTAGTTTACACTTATTAAAGCCTAATGCAATCGAATAGAACAAAAATTCTTCTCAACAATTCTTGAAATCCGTTATGGTCTGTCTAGTAAAAAGTCGAGGAATGTTTTATCGGTCATTAAACTAATTAGATTACCGGTATTGTGGCGGTCAGCTGTAAATTAGTATTTCGACCGTTTATGACTAACTTCGAGACGTCGTGTCTTCAACGGGAATGCCCCCAGGCAGGTGTGTATAGGCTATATCCAAAGCTAAATACGAATTTATAAAAAACTTTTTACGTTAGCCTTTTGTACTTGCACATTTTGTTGGAATTCACTTTTCGAATTGATAGTCAGTGTTATTAATATTTATCTTAGTCTTCTTACAAGCTTGTTATTTTACTTTTTCTACTTTCTATACGGAGGTAATTTTCATAAAAAATGACCGAAAAAATCACGGTAATCGTAGGACAGCGTGGCATTTTTAAACATAATAGCTGTTTTTCTTAGAATAATTCATAAAAAACACAAACAATTTTAAGGCACAGCACATTCGGTTTTACTGAAGTGCAATGGTAAATATTTTGTGACTTGAAAACATACCAAGTAAAACTTATTAAATTTATACCTTGTTTAAACGTATTAACTCATATAAAAAAACCAAATTATTACAACTACTATATTAATTTTTGCAGTGGAGTAAATTATTTTCAGCGCTTATTGACGTTAAATAAGAAAAAGTTGTAAATTTATATAGAAGTTGTTGTGAAATCATTCCCGCTGTTATCTTGGGCAATTTTCGACTTATGTCAGTAGAACAATGGAAGCGCACATAATACGCTTGTTTTCGGTAGTATGTTTGTGGGAATTTTTCAGCGATCATCGCCGACTTCTTGGATATTCTCTTTTGACTCTATAGACGTATATTTTTGAATGTGCATTATTAATCGGTATTACTAATTGTAAACCATTTAATGACATAAATCCTTTCAAAACAACAAAATAATAAATATCCAACAAACATTTTTATCATTTAGGCTATAACCTAAATGTCTGTTACGTTATACATATAGTCCTTTCACGAGTAAAATATGTTTTTCCTTTGACAAATCCCAAAATCAATATTCAATAAAGGTCCATCTTCGGAAGATACCGTCGAAATATAAGCATTAAAAATTTTCAGTTTTAGAATTTACAACGTACACAATAAAATTTGCTCCAGCTGCCATTAAAACTATTTTGCTTTATCGGTAAAGGACAATGGAATGCGAAGATGTCCCAAGGTTCCTATTTTCCACTGTAATTATTACCGTGAATCTTACGCGAAAATGTATCGAAAAATCCATAGGCATTTCGTTGTCCGTAATCCATGATTGTTGCGGCCATGTTCTACCTAGATCCGTGTCTCTACTTTGCCCTTACTCTGATGCTCTTCAAGGTAGGTGTGAAGAAACAATTTTGGAGGTGTAAAACGTAGGGGGCCCCCCAGGTGCTCGAAAGCGTCGGTCACTAATCGCGGGCAGGCGGAAAACAAGCGTGATGAGTTGCTGGTTCCTCTCGGGATTCTTCTCGAAGAAGTCGAGGGTGATCGTAAGGAAAAAGGACTCGGGTCAGCTCCGAGAACACGGAAAACCTTCAGAACTCCGGGGGGCGAGCTATGAAGACTCACGATGAAACTCAATGTCTGATTCACGAGTCATAACTTAAAAGACTCCTAGAATTCGTAGGCACTGCCTGAGAGTCCCGACATTCATTTTCCAAAATAATCGATACCATTATACGAAACGGACATCTAAAGTTTCTAAATAATATATGCAAACTACTCGTACCAAGCTGCGCGCTACTGGTTATGCAGATGGACTGTAGATGGTGTCGCATTTCGCAAACGCTTGACGATGCTCCTCTTGTTATCCTCCTTCTCGTTCTCAACTTTGCTTTCCTTATTATCCAAAGTTGGGCCCATCTAATTCCTCGCTGAGCTGACATAGGCCTAGCTAGGACCTCAACGGAGCCTCAATTTTCATAATGAAATTTGTACTAGACAAAACGGAAACAACGGACCTATAGTTGATTATGCATACGAATCAAGGACATTGATGTTCCAATTGAACATTTTATGGTCGTTTTAATTATTCGCAATAGCTGATTATAAATGTATAAACTATAAATGTCACTTGATAATGTACTGATTTGTCAATGTATACAACTAGTGGCTCTGTCGATTCATAATTGTATATACAATGCACTGGCGCAACACATAATTTACTCGCTACAGCATTCGTGATCTCTAAGCATTGTACGTACGAGAAGAGCCAGAGTTCTTAACAACCAAAGCGACCAAAGAGACCAGACCGCGCAAAGCCGGCAAAGCCACCACACTAACCGGACGCGGCACGCATAATTTATGAATTATTATTTTGTAGTATAATGTCGAGCGCTTCTCTTCTCGACGCTTCGAGCTATGAGCCTGAACTTCGGATAAGCAGGACGCGCAGTGGCGTATTTTTCACATTTTCATTTTCTTGAGTTTCTTCCATTATACAGTATAGGGCAGCAGTGGAACAATGTGACTTGATGTTTTACTTATGGCCCCTGTAAATGTATCTAAGCAATGGTACGAACAGTAGGGACCTTCGCAAGTATGATCGTTGCATTCTCTATTTATCCGATACTGACTAGACTTACACTTCATCGTACAAAAGTTGAAAATTAATCGAATGGTCAGATTGAAAAGATCCCCTACAAAACACTGGCGTGTAGTTTGAAGCAGTAAGGCAGTAGAATCAGGCAGGTAGGCAGAGAAGTAAGGCAGAGAAGGTAGGCAAGCAGGCTCTGGCCATGGCTTTGAGCCTGACTATCCTATAATTACGAGTAACTCAGCCACATTTGCGTTGATCCGACACCTTAAAGATAGCATTTAGCGGCCCCTTTCATCTCCGCGGCAAACAAACCAATTTATACCGCAGGCCGCTTTGTGCTGGGGCGAGGGGCGTGCCCCGTCCCGAACTACGAGTTGGTTCCATCTTCCTCATCCTCCCTTCTCCTTGTCTCTCTCCTTCTCCCTCTACGTCTCCTCATCCTCCTCCTTCTCGTCCTGTGTCGATGGATCCTCGCTGGTTCACACTTGGCCCACTCTCGCTCCATTCTTGATCCACACCCTCTCACGCCTGCACGACCGTACTCCCGCACCTATTCTCTTTCTTTGACCATTGGCTCACATTTTACCCAAGTCCCTCTTGTTCTGGAAACTCGTATATTGCATATACCACGCGTTCTCTCGCGTATTATGCCGATAGCTATCATGTACACAGGTACGCGAGAAGATCTGAAAACCTGGGGAACTAAAGAAATGAAGAAGGTACCAGACGCAGGCGTCGAAAGGTGGATCACCGTGAGATTTCGGATCGCGCAACAAATAGAGCCTAATGAGATTGGCGGGCATCTGCACTTACCAAGGAGTGCGCCGAGGCAACCAGAAAGCAGGCATACTGGTTGTATCCTACCATTAAGCGCAGCATACATACATAAAACACTTACACTTTCGAGCGATACACCCTGTATTTAAGCAAAGTGGCACGTATGCTCTACTCGCGGCTTCAAGCCACTTTGAGCGCCGTTCCTTGGTCGGCGGACCTCGGTAATCTCGTTGAACGAAAGGTAGTCTCGTTTCAGCGGATTCGTCGGGACGGAAAAACTACCGCGGCTCAGAACGTTTAAGAGCCGTGAGTTCGCCTACCGCCTACCGCCTACCCTCTACCATCTACCACCTACCGCCTGTCGCAAAAACAAAAATCATCCTGGAATATGTATACTTGATGCGTTATTTTATTTCGTTCATTTTATTTATTCGCGATGTTGCGGGGGAAGTGCATTCCAAAATAAATAGTACAACTTTAGTTAACACGACTATCAACGCGATTATTCAATGCTTTTCTTGATTAGAGCTCATTAGCTTCCTTTTACCGTGTTGGCCCGTGCCTCATGATCCGTCGGTATGCTACACCATTCGCAACCACTCAGGACAACTCTGCTCTGCTGCCTCTCATATTTCACGGGCGCAACTACAGCAGCTACTAGCGTCGACTCTGCCTTTGGTACCTGAGGATTCTAAATCTGTTTGGCTACTCGATCACTCTTGATAAATTGCCCCAAGGATCTGTTAGGTCGACTAATGGTAGATCCAGTTAGATCGGTGTCAGATTCTCGCGCACGATTCGTCTGTTAATCCCCCAGTTTAGTACGTGCGTTGTTTCCGCATAGCTCCATATAGTACCTCGCGTATCTAACGAAAAAGAAGAAGAATAATCAGCGTATTTTCATTTTTTCATTGGCAAACTCATCAGTATCTAGGGGAGTGCTTGGCAAATTACAAGTGGTCACCAGAATCCACAAGACGAGAAAGACCGAGGGAGATTTTAACGGTTCGGCATTCGTTCCTTGGAATTCTCCTCTTACAGACCCTGCGTCCGATGGTTGAACGCTAGCGAACAAAATTTACGAGGCTTTCGGAATCTTTAAAGTCTCCGCGGTGGCTTCGAAGCATTTCGATAGCACTGGAGAATCTAAGAGAAACTGGAGTTGTCTGATGCTTTGACGATAGTCATATAAATGGCGGAAAAGCTGAAGTTTTTCCTTGAGGAAGATGCGTGCCTCTAATAGTCTAATGCATGTGAATTATACTTCAAATTATTGGTAACGACACGCAGATGTTTCGGTACGATGAAAAAGCTGTGACTGTGACTATGTTGCGGCTCCAGCGACTCCTTAGAAAATTATACGGATTCCGATTTGGTGGTGTATGTCATGTGGTCTCTGCATTGGTTGCGCCATCATCCACGATACCTAAAAGCAGTGAAACAAACTCCCCACTGAGATGGCACAGGTGTAACGTGTCATTAGTCGGGACACTCGGGACCGCCGCTTACAGAACAAACAGATTGTGCTCGTAGTTCACAGCTCACCTTATAGCCAACATCTAACACATCGTGTACTCCCCACTGTTAGAGGAATTCCAAATAACTTTAAAAGATACTGGAAAGCGCGGTGAGTCCTCATTAGCTTATTAAGAATGTAGGTTGGCGATGACTTTAGTCATGAAAACTGACGATGACTCACGTTATTAAAAATTTCCCACTGAAGAAGGCAAGTTATTTTCTACGTAGTCACGGCAAATAATTCGTCTGTGATTACGCCTACCTAAAATCCAAAGAAAACACGCTGAAAAGTGTTTGCACGCATTGACCATGCTGGTGTAAGACCCATGAGACCGTCGGGTGGTCGTCGAGGTTTCTAAAGAAATTGAATGGGCACGAGAGAGCTAAAAGAAAATCGTCACGGGTCTGATTTCAAATCGATTAGTTCGCTGAGATAGGAATGGGCAATAGTTCTAAAGAAAAAAAAAAAAAAAAAAAAACCTTTGCGCATCGACCGTGTTTTGTGGCCGCAGTATATTGTATTGAACTTCAGCCGGTACAAAATATTATATCGAACTTCAGTTACTTGGTCAATTTTCTCAAGGCCATTCAATCGCATCCTAAATCAGTTGATTAACCAAGGAAAGAAGACCGAGTCAAAACTAAGGCGTTAGAAGTCCACGGACGCGGGCGCCTATGGGCCACCGAACAGACTGATGTTTAGGTTGTTTGACTTGGCGGCCGAAAAGGGCTCTGTAATTATCTCGCCTGGCACGTAACTGCCTGCCCAGCTGTATTACTATCCGATCCGAGACTAGCCACGGTATCCTAAAATATTACTAACCAACGTCTAAAAGTGCAGCGGCATCTCTTGGCTCGTGAACCAAAGAAGGAACGCAGGAGCGTACTTATTGTTAGCGATAAAGTATGGCGGCCCAATGCACTACCCGAGCTATAAGAACGAAGCTTAAAGCCTGCAGCCTGCAGCCTGCAGGTAAGTGCGTGTCCGAAGTGTACGTGCTCGCGCTCGTGTCTTCACGTAGCCGCTCTTTGCTTCGAGTTCGTGAGGCGCGTGTGCGAGCTTTGCCAAGCACGTACCTGCCTTCCCCTGTATAGATGGATATATATCCGTATTCGAGTATGCGACTATGCTTGTATCTTCTCTGTGGATAGTATACGGGCACTCGGCCGAGTGTCCAGAGAGGATCAGAGGTGGCGGCGGCTACGGAGGCTAATCACAGGCGGCCGAGCTCCCCGCCAATTAATACCACCGCCGGCAACACCTCGCTCAGAACAACCCCATACTCATACACATGTCTATGCTCATGCTTATACCCATGTCGATGCTCGCACTATACTCTACTGTTATATACTGCTAACCCACACTAATACTTAGCGGAATTTCTTGTCTTGCTTTGCCATTCCATCACTCTGCTGGTCTTGCTTTCCTTTGCTTCGACCCGGTTTGGTCAATTCGGTTACTTTCGCCTTCGCCTGCCTTCATCGAATTGACTTTACTTGACTCTTGCTTTGAATATCTGGTTGACTCATATGTGGATGCCAATCGACAGAATTCTGCGGCAACGAGTAATGATTTCGACTCTGTCGAGCAAGGAGAATAAACAAAACTAAGACGAAAGACGATCTTCATCGACTTTCGTTATCGCTTAAAGTCAAAACAAACAGAAAATCTCCGAAAAATAGAGAATAGAGACATAGAAGGAAATATAATTACATAATCTGAGTCCATTCGTGCATAAATCGTCCTCATCGCCGGGTAACCGCTTTGCTGTGATTTGCTCAGTACAATAAACTTGGGTATGGCGAGAAACCCATAAGACGACATATGCGCTCCTGGCGCAGGCACTAGTGCCGAATAGAAATATGTCATGGAGGACAGGAGTGGGAATGAAAATGGGATTGAAAATGAAACGAGCACGGGAATGAGAATGGGAATGAAAGGGAGAACGAGGGTCAGCTCCCGGAACGCGTTACGCTGCGTAACGCCGCGCTGGTGTTTTCAAGCAAAGTGCCATTTTTCCGCGCGTAACGACCCGGGGTATCCACTTTATTATTTCATTGGGTGGCCGGTATGCACCTAATGGAGTTATTACAAAAGCATTAGGTGTCGGCTATAATGCATGGCCAAATTGTCCAACCAACAGAGGTGGTATAGCCAATAGACAAGCACATGGGGAAAATGGAAGACTTGAAAACTGGAAGAACATGAAGGAATTAGAGGAAGCATATTTCCGGTGCATGCAAGATCCAGTCCTCACTTGTGTCACTCCATACAAAGTGTCCAATCTGCTACGATCACTTGCTTAATACCAAATTTGGAGGCATTACTACTTATCATGCTTTACTTGGAATATTGCACAGGGAACGTGGAGATGATGTCTCGTACCACAGTACATGAGAATACAGAATACACTGATTGTAAGAGTAGTCCGATCGGTCGGGCGGCAGATGAACGCTGAACAATTTCTCGCTAGTCGGAGTTCTTTGATGCTTTGAACTCTCACCGCGCTGACCGATCCTGGCGGTAATCATGCGAGCTTGCCACGCCCCGAAAAACACCTCTACTTCTCTCGGGTAATCTCATCTGAGGAATCTGATTCTAAGCTCGATCCATGATCTTCTTCGATCTTGGTCTCGCTCTCTCTCTCGCTTTCGACCCGATCCGATCTCAGAATCGATTGCTAATCCTTCGCATACAACTACAGCAGTCGAATCATTGCCGAAGGTTAAATATTACAAAATGTATCCTAACCGAAATAGTTAATCTTGTCATGAAATTTAGAATGTCAGACCCATTCTTAACATACTGTCTATGCGGAATGTGTCATTTACACCAAACGTCGAGATATACGCTGGAACAAAAAAGTTTTCGTATACTTTGCTACAATTCTTTTAGTTTTATATAATCTTCAGTGAAATATCGGTACTGAATATTCTTTAAACTATTTTGCTTTGAAACATAATATTTATTTCAACAAATAAATTAATTCGGGAATTCCGGTTGGGAATTAAACTAACATAGAATTTCTTCTTAGCGTATTATCTAACCTGTGTCTCGTTATTTCAATCTCATCATTTGATCAACGTGCGAAGATCCTTTTGACTCTAATCGTGCTGTTTACCTTCGAGAGAAACTTAATAATGAAGCAACTGCAATAGCTTTTGTTTAACTCGGTTCTGTCGACAGACAGTTACAAATATTATGCAAATATACTATTATCAACTATACTATAAAAGTTATACATATTCAAAACGTTGGAAATGTGCTGTACGGACAGTGTTTCGATGAGCTATAGGTATCAAAGATTCTGATTGTGAGATAATATATGCATGAATAAATATTAACAAAAACGATCTAGAAATATAAAATCATGACTTTTGCGAGTCGACTATTGAAAAAGTCCTACAAATGTGTCTTTAACACTTACGTAAAATGTATTCTTAAATTTTTAATATTATATATACAATATGGTTGTATCGCACCAACTGATGTTAGTCTATTCTTTTGGTTCCTGCTGCAGCACCGTCTTCAAGGCGTGCAAAACAACCGAACAACCCTATATACATGTAACTGCACGTTAACGTTTGAGAAAATTTTAGCGACCTTGAAGCTTATAATAATTTATAATACGGTAACAGAGATGTTTAAGAACATTAATCGTTTTCGACTCACTGCCATCGTCCATATTTATCATCCACGTTGTCTGCATTTTAGGCCACCTTGTTGCATTTTTTCATCCAGTGCATGTCGCACGATGTGTGATATATACTATGCTTATGATGTAAACTATCAGACAATGTAAGTGTAACTGGTGTCACAAACTGACCAAAGTTGTGATCAGGTGGGAATCAAGTATATGCGGGAATCGATTCATTTTTGCATGATTAAAATAGACATGGTTTAGTGGAGCGATTCCAATACGCAAAGAATATAGGCAATTCCACCCCCTGGGTCGTTTCTCGTGAGATTAATGAAACACGAAGAGTGTAACATCGATTCCGCGGTGGCGGAGCTCTCCAACAAACAGCTGAGGATTGGAAGATTAAACGAATAGACGATTCGCCTGCTAGTTCCTAAGGCGGGACTCTATCCTTACGATTCACTCGAATATTAATGGTTTTATAAATTAGTTTGGTCGGTCCGCGGTCGGCACCCGAGGGCAACAATCCGCGCCTCCCATCGCTCACCTCGAAGAGCTGCCGGCCAATTTTCCTTGAGGCTCTCCTGCCACGCTGCCAGGCTGCTAGTTCTGCTAATCCTGCCACCACTGCCACTACCACAGTTAAATATGGATGAAAGATGAAGCACTTGGAAAAAGGAAAACAATAAGCAGTAGTAAGCACACGGGCAAGGGAGGTCAAGAGAAGGGTTGTCGAAGAAGAGGGCGCGCATCGCTATATTCGACAGACTTCGGTTCCTCTCGGTTTGATTCGACTCGACTCTAGCAATGAAGAAGACGGCTTTGTTCTACGATTTTCTCGACACAAAAGCCGCTAGTAATTAAAACTGACTCCTCCGGGGAATCTATGAGGTCTAATTAATAACGGCACTGGCCCTCGTCTCATTCTCGATCTCACCTTCTCGAGCCGCCACGCCATTCTTTCCAGCAGATTTATGATATCGAAGTTAGCCACGGCACTTACCGAGAGTTTTAGGCTAGGATAATAAAAGTGGCCGGGGGTTAGGACGTGGAGAGAACGGAGGTGGAATGATGGACGGTGGCCGATCAGCGCCGTCAAAATAATGATCAGCCTAAATAATGAGCCCTGTTATACGGGCTTTTGCTCATAGCACATGGACGCTGCGTCTACGTATCCACTCATAATATTACGTAACAACGTAGCAACGTTCATCGAAGAAACAATCGTCTTCGGCTATTATAGGCGATAAGCAGTCGCGTATCATGGTTAATGCCCGTGCATGCCGCATATTTAAGACCAACGTCGTCGTAGCTAAATCAGTTGTTATTTCTTGAAGTCAAGTATATACTGACCGTCTATACGTACACTCGTGAACCGTATATAGGAGCGATTAAGGATTGGCACTGATTGGCACTAATGAAGAAATGACAGGTCTTGAAAGGGCTTTTTTTCTTTATTCCTTTTTTTTTGTTTATTGTTTAATTAGACGTAATACAAGTGGTTGAACGATGATAGTATGAAAAATGGATTCTCAGAGTTTCTCTCATTATGTTTGCGAGATAATTGGCACGGAATGGCACGATGCTTGAGTTTAATAGATTGACCTTATTAGAAAATCCCGTGTTTACGACCGTCCTTGTTCCGTTTATGTCACAAACGCAAGTCATATACTTCCACCTCTCTATTCTTTACAAATATAACTCTTTGCTTTCACATGAACCGTATTTTGGTCAGAATATAGTCATACTCTCACCTCACCCGTGAACGCGGACCAATCCCTTTATCTTCTATGAAATAATCGTAATTCTTCTTCATTCTAATAGTTAACAATTAAATAATTCATCAGATAATTTTTCAAAGGATTCCTTTTCTATTTATCTTCATTTCTGAGAATTTCTCTTAGAGCAATACGTTTTGGTTTCCCAGTCGGAGTTAATGGCAATTCCTCAAGGAATCGGATACCCCCTCTCAGCTGCTTTCTTTCAATGACTTCAGCGGCGACTAAATCGATAATTTCTTTCTCCGTTACCTGGATACCTTCTCTTCGCACGACAAACGCAACCGGATGTTCCACGTCAACCTTGTGAGGTTTTCCGATGACTACGCAATCTTTTACACCAGGATGCCTACGGATGATATTTTCAATCTCTGCTGGTGCAATTTGATTACCTCGATACTTGATCATCTCGCGCAATCTATCGACGATAAAAATATCACCATCGCTATCGTAATAGCCGATATCTCCAGAATGCAACCAATTCTCAGAATCAATGGCGTTCGAAGTCTCCTCGGGATTATTGCGATATCCTTTCATAATGCAAGGACTTTGCCAACAGAGTTCACCAACTTCGCCCGGACCGAGGATCTCCCCGCGTTCGAGGTCAATCACTTTGAGTGCTATTCCTATGATAGGTTTACCGCAAGAACCGGGCTTCGAGGTAGGGTCCTGAACCGTCGCTGCTCCGCATAACTCCGTCATACCATAGCCGAGGATGATTTGAGTTTGAGGCATTGCTTTCTTCAAGAGATTGTACGCTTCGGAGGAAACAACACCACCAGCCGCAGAAATCTTTTCTACACTTGACATGTTATATTTCTCAAGATAGCCCGAATAAATAAGCCGAAGCAGGACGCTTGTGCCCATAAGAATCCAATTCACGTTGTATTTTTCGACTAGTTCGCAAGCACTCTTTTCCTCGAAAGTCGGCGCAATTATGCACTTTAGGTTGCACGCGAGACTAACGAATGTTGCGATTGTCCCGGAGATCCAGTAAAGGGAAGAGAATACCGTAGTGGTCTTTCCATTGATATTTAAATACGACACGACACTAAGTTGCACCAAGAGGTTTCTATGGGTATGTTCGACGGCCTTTGGCAGTCCTAAGCTTCCGCTGCTGCAAACAATCACGGCAACTTGTCCGACATCGTCAAATTGTGTACATTTAAAGTCCTTTACAAGCTCCGTCTTGAGTACCTCTTTCTCATAAGAAATGCAATCGTGGTGTTCCCCAAAAACTATGACCTTTGCATCACATTTAACCTCACGCAATGCAACGCGAATGGTGCAGACCGATTCCATGTTGCAGAAAATAAATTTTGGCGAGCATAACGATATCAAGTACTTTAAGTCCTCTAGAAACGAAAACATTTATATAAATTCTGAGGAATAGTTGTATATATTGCAAATAAGAATGATTTACTTGTGTTCAATATTGGATCCCAAGGCATCATTGTCGCAGCGCAGTACAAAGCTGCGTAGACCGGGATCACGGAATCGCAGTGATTGTGCGAACAGACGACCACGATGTCGCCCGAGCTTATCCCATGATTTCTGAGCCATAGAGCTGTTCGTACACTGCGATCTTTCATTTGCGCATACGTGTCTTCGCGTCCAGTAGTCGAATCGACCTAGAGAATTTTATGTAAATTACGAATAATAGCTGCATCAATGAGAAAATCTTACCTGACCAACAAAATCGGGCGTGACGGAAAGCTTCTTGAGAATGTAATCACCAAGACTAGCGTTTGGCGGAGGAAAGTTGAACGGTGGGTGCGGACGTCGAAGAATTTTGCTTTGATTTTCATTTTCCTGGTTTTGACTCTCCGATTTTGTAGAATGTTGACGCGCTCCACGCGGCGTTAGGCAAGGCAAACACGATGGCATCGCCGCGGATCTTTTTTATGTGCTTGCAAAATATCAGTTTGCGTCGAGCGTCGACTGATGTCTTGATCAGACTACTGGCGAACTACACCCAAAATTTTCTAAACTGTACAAGTAACGAGTGCTGCGAAGAGTAAGTAATGCTAACTCTATTATCAACGCCATCGAACCTTATCGACGTATAGATTCCGCGCATGGATAACGTCGAGATTTTCCAGATTATACCCTATTCATCAAATACTACACAGACATACTTGGATTCAATGACAAATCGTACACTTTCTCCGGCCGCTTCATGCTCCATAAGTCAGGTCTTGCAATTTACTTTTCTTTAAATTCAATTATTTGTTATTGACGCGAAACGACAAAGAGGAAGACTAATCCACTTGTAAGAGAGACTCTAATGCCAATAACGTAAGTGTTACCTTGATTATTAGTAACTTACGAGGGATTTAACTAATGACTGATGGTCAACATTGATCTCAATCTCAATCGTTTAATCAAAACTATCTTGTCATTTCATATCCATCGAGCAAGGATTCTAGCACTGATTAGTTGATATGGCGACATTAGGGCTTTTCGTTAGGAACTCGAACTATATAATAAAATGACGTACGTTATCATATATATTTTTTATGATAAGACGCAACGTAACTGGTTCTTATGTCGAAATTCTTGATTTAGAGTCTACCTAATCAGTCAATCAGTTGATCAGTTCATTGATGGTTTTTTTCTACAAAAACATATCTCGAGCTGCCATTTAACGTGTCTAATTTGACTGGCAGTATTGCAACACCTATCACAGATAATTGCTCTCCTCTATCCCAGAAGGAATTATAACGAGAAGTGCAAAGATTGTGCAGTACGTGTTATGCCCTATGTAGTACGCAGCCGTGTTTTGTCGTGTTACCGCTCGTATAGCGAATTCGTGGTCACGCCTGTCAACGTTGGCCGCCAGCAAAGGGACAAACAACACTGAATTGTTCTCGGCAGTAACATTAGGCAAAAGCAAGCGACCCTCTGTAAAATACGGAACAGGGGAGTCGCCAACTCTATTATATTCGAATTACAGGCGCATTTGGGGTTACATTGTGTGGATTGTCCTCGTATTTGACTCCCTGTCGAGTCTCGCACCCCTCTCGTACCCTTGTCGCATTCTTCTCGTAGTCCATGGCCACCTCACTCGCGAATCAGCTACCACAGATTCGCTTACTCGACATATGCGTATTTAAGAATGACCATGACGAATTGACAAATCGACGAAGCGCCGATTCGAGCATTTATTTAAAATAAATTACGCGTTCGTCGTTCCCATTCCCGGTCCCACTCTCACCCCCGTGACCGATCGTAACGTTTCCCTTTCTGGATTCCCACTGTTCCTGGCGAAGGGCTGTCGCGCGCTGTTTGAATCCTGAATCCCTATGGAAGGACCCATTGCAGCTTGCAAGCTACGATGGAAACCACTACTGCGTACACAACGAGCACATTAAAGTCATAAAGTAAAATGGTTCGCCCTTTCGCATTTTCCTCGGGAAGAGATTTATAAATGAATAAACATTTTCCGAGCCTGTAATCTATGGACCGTACACCAGATAGTATCTTACTGAATAGAAATTACTTAGTCTGCAGTATATACTATGCGGCTGCTACGTGTCTTCATTTTTTTATGGCACGAGCTTTTATTATTTCTTCTGGCATTGTTATTAATCCCTGGTCGTTCGTGAACTTTAAGAGCGTAAGCGTGTCAGGCCAAGGAGGCGAGGAGCCGTGACGCCCGCGACGCCTGTGACCCACCCTCGTAACGCTAGAGAATCGGGGGCGAGAAAAGCGCCGTGTTTGCAGAATTCATCGAATCATTGCCATTCCTCCTGGCACGCGCTGCCCTATGCCTGGCAATTTTTCAATTATTATTCTTCCCAGGAGAACAAGTGAGTAATGCCCTCAACATGGTTGCCGCTACTGCTGCTGCTTGAGTTCCGGAAATCGAGGGCGAGGGTGGACCGAAAGTGAAATGGTTTAACATAGAGCTTAAAGATTGGCTCTATCTTTTTTTTCCTCAATATAAACTTGAGATGTCGACTATATTAATGGAGATTCTCTGAGGATTACAAACTGTTCACGATTTCCACATACATACATATGACAGTAACTTATTTGGCCCACCCGTCAATATGGCGTCAATACTACTTTGAGATTTCCTGATTCGCACGTTCAAGTACGGTAATATCTCTGGTCCATCAACCACGAATATCATACGATATAGTGCGTACAGACTCTATGATGATGGCTAAAATAATTTTATCGCAAAAAATTGTCTAATTTACACTAGTTCAATACATCGAAAACGTCTTCCCCTAAGATTTAACTTTGCAAAACAACTATAGATACCATAAAATCGAATGAAGGACGAAAGGTCAAAGGTGGCGGTGGCGGTTGGCTCTAGGCATGTCGGGTGATTTATAGACCGCCTTTGTACCGCGTTGTTTCGGTACGAGGAGGCAGATCCTCAGATTGGAAGATGAGACGCCCAAGAACCGAACCTAAAGAAAAGAGCTGGACGAAGATGGAAAAGGAGACCTCTAGAGCACCAGACAGCGTGGCTCTACGTTTTACGTTCTGTATCAACACAGGTGCGCCGCTGTCTCGCCAGTTCTGCACCCTAAACTACAATTCACCTTATACCTTATATCCTATATCATAGCTTAGTCTACCAAAATCGTATTACTTTTTCGGCAGTTCCAAAATTACCTTCCACTGTCATTAGCTTTCACGTCTTATTAAATCGCATCTCATCCCCGTAACTCTACATTTGGCCCCATATACCATCTTCTTCGCAAGTTGACGTTATATATCATATTATTAATTATACATAGAGGAGACGTGTCAATTCTTTGTGCCTACTTAGGTTAACTAGCGATTTAGCGACTTGTTCCATTAAAAATTGTCTAAAAGAGTCGGTATGATCAGCAACGGGATAGTAGGACATAACAATGGCGTTAACCCTGTTCTTTGCAACCAGCTACTTTTTTCTGCTTTGCTTTTGCGCCAGCACCTCAGCCAAGAATTCCATCCATCAGTCGGGACTAGCTATCCCATGTTATTGCCGTAGAAGCGTATAGGTAAATGCGTATAGATAAATGCGTACAGGTATGGGTGTGGCCCTACCTGTAGCTATAGCCGGGGGGCCAAGGATTATACGCTGATGGCTTGAAAGGGGAAGCTGTCCGTCCTTTTTCTCATCTCCTACATCGACCTCCTCGTCGAACTCGAGATAAACTTGACTTGGGTGTTGATGACCAGACACTGTGGCGGCAGTGGTGGCAGTGATGATGCTTGTGATATTGGTGTTAGTAACCTTCCTGGTGTTAGTGGTGCGGTTAGAGTTGGTAGTAGTGACTGACTGGCGATCGCTGCCAATCCTAGTGTAGAAAACGTCGACTACCTCACTGAAGATGCGGATGCCTTTCATCTTTTCATTTCTTTTTCTCCATCAGTTGTTTCGTTTTTAACGACTCTCTATAGTAACATTCTTTCTCTGAAAATAGTAACGTTATGACACTAAAGCAACGATATTAAGATTATAGTTATCATGCTAAGTTACTTTTCTAACGGGGTACAGTGGTGTTGCGGAAGCATCATAGGTCACGAAAATGGCCTTCGTTTTATTTGAAAGCGTTTAGTTTGAAGACCAAAGCCATTTAAAATTCACTAATCAGAGTAAGGCGTAAATCGATGTAGAGTAAAGTAGAGACACTTTTGCCATGCGTGAGCTTACAATGAGAGATCACATAAGATCTTCGAGTATTACAATTCTTAAAGTGACCTGCAGGAGAGCTTATATTGACTTTTCCCACATCAATCACAAGACAACTACAAGGAAAGATCCATTTCTGAACAACACTTTATCATTCGCATTAATCAGTAGTGCAAGTACTAGATGTCGAGTAGTCTGACTTACCGTACATAAGACACATAAAAAAAGAGATTTTATGCGCAGCCTGCACAGACTGTTCTAACATTTTTGAAAGTCTGCATAATTCGTGAGTAACGTCGCGGTGCAGCGCGTTTATCTTAAGTGACATTATGTGCGTGGGGCTTCGCAGCTGTTGAATTTAGTTTTTGATTGAAAATCGATGTAATTTGCTAAGGATCGAATCGCTGGGACCCGTCGAATAAACACATTTAACTCGTAGAGCCACTGTTGCAGCCATCCGTGGCTGACTTCAGTCTCGTCAATTCCACCGAGAAACACGAGGTAAAAAGGAAAACTAAGATATCAAAGGTGTCTACTTTTCTGCACGTGCCTCGCTCTGATTGGTGATCTTGATATGACTCTATTTTAAAAACTAAGTGCTTCTAACTAGAACGCAGATAATATTCGTGACCTGTGATGCCTCCAGAATATCGTTGTACCCCGTTAGTAAGGTAATTTAGAGACATCTGTATACAATGTTATACTAAGAGTGTAATGGTTGCAAGAATTTCGATACAACTTGTTACACAGCAGAAATCCAATATATGTATGTAGACTATTCAAGATTAGAAGTTTCATCAATAAAGTTCTTATTATCTCAATTCAATTAGCTGGTACTGATTATTCAACATACTCGGTATTTGCACTATTATTTACGCCATTATGCCATATGACCATTTACTCGCAGCAAAGACTTAACAAGGGTCGAAGCTCAAAGTATAACTTTCATGTTATTCTGAAGCAAAGTAGTAGTAATGGTACAGGCAAAAGAACCAGTGTGCCGAGGAAGGGTTCTCGGGGATAGGTAGAATGAGGGTATAATTCATTTATGCATTGTAGACTACCAGTACAATGGCGGCTACTTCTCGCAGCGACCCGTTCTCATTGAAAGCAAAGACACGCAACTCATTCTTTGATTGCATTTTCGTACCTTTTATTTTCCACATCCGCTGAATCATCAGTTTTGGATTTCCTTGGCATCTCGCCCACCCTTCAGCGAATGGAACCCGCAGGAAATTCATGATTCCACGAACTTTTATCGGTCGACATTTGTAAGCTCTCTGAACCTTGCAGTAGTACCTTTTCGATTGTATGCCTAATTATCTAGCAATCGTTGGGCTGCTTTGGCAATTCCTAGGGCGACCATCCGCTCATCGCCGTGCATTATATAAAAGGACATAGAGCATGACTCTCGTATAAGCAGCTTGGTGCGACATGCATACTAAATTATTACAAAGAAATATCGAGCCGTGGGGGACTTGCACTCGTTCCTATTACCGAAGATCGTTACTATAAGGAGAATCACAAGTCGCAATGTTTACTGCGACAATGTCCCTGCTTTGTAATTACTCCATTTTCTTCCCAGGCAAACAAAAATGCTGAGCATGCTGTGATAGCCAGAGAAAAGGAATTATATAAAGTGGGCCAAATAAAGTGTTACGAGCCATTTTCTCTGAAGCTATGAAAAATATCGATTTCATTTTTCTTTACATTAAATGAGCCAAAAGGACTATTTGATGTGCAAAAAATTTGTTTTTGTGGACCCCCAGGGGGAAAGAGGAAGACTCTCCTCATTTTTTTCATGGACTTGAGTATAAATCTTTATTTAATCAGATAGCTCTCATCAAATTTAATAATATTTACTTGACACATTCTGTTATCTTACATAGTTGGCTTGGGAAATTTTTTACAGGGGGAACTTCAAGGTGGCAACGAAAGATATATATAAATTAAAGTGTTGAAGATTGACAATCATTTTATTAAATGTTCAAAATGGTGCCCGTAAACTTCTAAGCATTTGTCAATGCTTCATAAATATTGCTTCAAGCACACGCAGCACGAATTCTTGTCTTCATGCTCCCCTTGTCGTGGGTGCAACAACCATCAATTTATATTTTTCGTAATCACAGTAAAGAAATCTAATGGCATTAAATCTGGTGACCTACGTAGTCACAAGACAGACCCACCACGTCCTATCTATTTATTTCCAAATATTACGTTTAATAGTGTCCATGTATTTCTAGTAAATTGTGCTGGAGCACCATCGTGTTAAAACTACAATTTTATTTTCATCTTGCAACACCATTAATATTATTTGCGACGCTCTTTACCTTTCAACGAGTTTTGTCATAGACGAAATCAGTTTTCCGAAGATGTTTTTCTAAACGTAAAAACTCCAAGTATGATATTCATAGGTGGAAGCGTTCAGCAAATACTTCAACAGCTTGTCGGTAGTTCCTTTCGTATTTGTCTAGTACTAATAACATATTCAGACTTTCATCAAAATTTGCTATTTTACACATCTGATCTACGAGATAAGTTGGGAAAATACTGACAATTATGTACACATCTATTCCCTTAACTAATCTGACCAAGCTTCTAGATTACGTAAACTTGTTTATAAAATCTTCCAAGATAATATCTTAATAATGCCAAGTAATTTTCAACGAAATCATGCTGGTAAACGGGGTAAAATAGGTCAGAATACGACTCCAGCCGTACCCATTGAATTGAATTCAATTCCTTGCCATAATTGTTCAACCATGTAGAATAAAAATACGTTTGAAGTGAATATTATTAAGTTTGACGAAAGCTACTCAAATGAATAAAGATTTAGACTGAGGTCCATTTCAAAAAAAAAGAAGGAATATCTTCACCCCCTAAGAGCCTATCAAAAAAAATTTTGTGCACAGAAAATAGTCAGTCCTTTTATCCCTTTTAATGTAAATAAAAATCAAGTCATCTCCAATAGTTTCGGAAATCACACTTATCATATTCTACTTTGCCCACCTATTCGAATGCTGCTTTCGTAACCCGTCAAAATTTATATTGAGTGAGGACGCAACTTCGCGCACTCATATTATAATTTAATTTTTTCAATGCCGCCATTAGACACGCAATGTGCCAGCGAATGTCTATTTGAGTTGAATATAATTTTATCAATGATTTTTTTTTTTTTTTTCTAAAGAAGTCTTGAGTGTAGTAAAATATGGCTTTATTCCTGCGAGAGAAAAGGTTTCGTAAGTTTTGACGATTGGTCTTCGTATTCATTCACCTTCTGATCCTGAATCCTGAATTCCATCGAGAAGAGAACGCAAGACAGCTCACAACAAAGCCCCTCTAAACAATCTATATTGTTTGCGTAATTCCGGATGATGCGTGAAATCAACACATTTTCCCATTTAATTGACAAACGCAGTGACCGCCGTGAAGGCACATAAAGCACATAAAGGCACAGAAGGTACACCCACAGTCCACAGCTCTAGAGCAGCTTGGCAACAAGCCCGGTTTCCTAGAATTTCGTAACAGTCCAAACGACAAAAACGTAGTAACCTATCTTGTATAGTTTTCTCAGGAATACTGTGCCTTAAATCAGTCTTGGGATTCATTGGAATACCGCCACGAGCACGTACATTTACACATATAAGCAAACTATATACAAAGAGAGCCAGCAAGAACAGGATCCTGGTAGACAGAACATTCCTATACAGATACAGCTGTTATATTTACAGTTATACTCTTGATTTATTTTCATCAAAATGGGAATACCTTGAGTTCGTATCATATTAGCAGTATTTAACATACGAGACAATAAAAGGTTATACGATGACAATTAATACCAACCAATGTGACAAGACGAGACTCTTTGACGATATCAATCGGTAATGTATTTTCAAAGAACTGTTTAAATGTTTTGAGAATATATTATTTTTTCGTTAGATATTCCAAATCTAGACTTGCATAACTTACCGTACTGCATCAACCCGTCACTTTCTATTTGCATGGTACACACTTTCTTTTACGTTTCGTCTTCTGATATCGGGAAGCACTCGAAAATATCGGAAACTAACCTAACCTCCGAAAGATTAGGCCTATCAAATAAATGATACGCGAGAGGGCTAATGATGATTTGTGTTACTTTTTGGTCGGAGATCAAAGCAACGGCTTTCCACTGGAAAGGCAAGAAGAGCCAGGAGCAAAGAGTCGAGGGAAAGGTGGAAGGGCAAATCGTTTGGTTCTCGGCTTGAGGCCGAGATCCAGGCTTGAGAGGGTCGTTCCAATTCCCTGCAACAATAGCCAACTGTAAATCAACTTCACAATAGCATTAAAAGGCACTGTATGCTTTGCGGCAACCTAACGACAGGTGGAGTGGGTCTTTTTCGCTTCTACTTGGGTCTATTCATTTTTAGCAGATTTTAGTCGGTTTTCAATATATTCAAATAGATATTTTACCAATATTTCTACTGGATGTGTAAGTAAAACTTGCGTTCTTTCATTACGTTACCATTATGTCACTTTTAATCTTAAAAATGCCAAATATAGTAAAGCTACCTTAAAAAATCACGATGACGTCATTACGTCGACAAAAAAAAAAAAGAAATATCACAGGTAGACGAATAATTGGGAAAGCAGAAAAATACGATGGAAAAAGAGGAAATCACTGAATGAAAGAATTTGGGAACTGAATAAATGCGATCGGATATCTGATTCCAAAATATGTGTAAAGCAACTAGCTACGGAATTTCATCGTTGTCACTAATTAAATGTTCGTATTGCTTCGATACTGTGTCGAACATTTTGGCTGATTAAATTTGCTGGCTACTCAAATGTCCGATGCGATTGTACCAATTTACATATTCGATTTACATTTCCTTCCATACGTATTATTTATATTTGCAATCTATATACAATAATTTATTTCTTGAGGCATTGCTTTTTACCTTCAGCTATTCATAAGTCTAATCGCGATAAATGCTGGGATTTCGTAGCTCTATTTCACAATTCGCACCACTATCGCAAGAACATGCGGCTAAAGACTTATGTAATTGCACATTGCGGTGGTCAATAATTGTTGAGCGCCGGAATCACTAGACTTAACCGTATTTTTTGGGAGTCAATAGATTTTCAATTAATATGAAATTCACAATAGTTTTTCTCATGGAAGTCTTCAACTTCATCTTCTGCACAGTCTCATCATGCATCTTGACATCCCGTTCCCCATCAAGGGAGATTATTTGGAAGTATTGCAGGTAGTCCATGACCGACAATTGGTATTCAGGTGGTAGCACCATAGGGTGACCTGCGAAGGCCCGTCGTTCCTAATGATACGGGGTAACCGGCGTAAAGAGGTCGTGGCACAAGAAGCGTCGTTGCCCTCCTGGCCATAGTTCCGCCCTCTGTGCCTCTCCTTGCATCCTCATCCTCTACTTCGACGCTGAGGACATCCTCGTCGGGAGCGATGATATTTTCGATAGTGAACGGTCTCTTTGTTCTTCTTTTTGTGAGTGTGAGATTAGTCGTGGAACTACCAATGTTAGTATTAATGGAGGCGATGCTAGCCGTAGTAGTAGTAGTAGTAGTAGTAGTAGTGGTAGTTGTCGGCATAGTACGAGAAGCTGCAGAGGTGACATCACGCTTGGGAGAGTTTCGAGGTGTTCGTGATCCTGTGGAGTCTTCGATGTAGATTTCGGTGAGATCTGTGGTTAATATCGAAGAGCCAGTGGTTGGCGTCGTACTGGTCTCACATTCAGGAAGAGGTCGCGGCCTGCAGAGGCGATGCTCTTCTAATGAGATATCTACCGACAGAGAATTCTGTCGATGATGCAGGTATGTCGGAAGCTGGTGTACGTACGGTGACGTGTTAAATCCGTTTGAGAAACCCCAGCTTCCTGAGCAAAGCAATGCACTCGTCTCGTAGTCCGAGGAAGCCAGTGGTTCTGTACCATCAGAGAGTGATCCTCCTCCAAGCCTCTGTCTCGCTTCCGGCGAGAGGAGGTAGTACCCGGAAGCGATCTCCGCGGCAGCTGCCGCTGCTGTTGGCTCGAACCCTAACCCCGCAGCGGCCGCCGCCGCTGCTGCGGCTGCCGCCATCGCCGCTGTCGCTGTCGCTGTCGGTGTCACTGTCACCGTAGCTGCGCTTGATGAGGATGCCGCTGCAACCATTATTTGCTTCTCCTGCATCTCCCATCTGAGTAAATCTTCTCTAAGGCGATGTAGATTTGCAGCGTTGAGTCCGGTACTTCCTCCACTTCCGGTGAAGCCCACGGCCGCAGACGCAGCGGCTGCTGCTGATTCGACACTCGTACTAACAGCATCTCCATGATGTGGGGTAGGTGGTGGCATAACTGAGGCAAGGGCTTGCAATTCCGACTTGAGCAACTCCTTATCGGGCTTATGCAGCTTGAAACGTTTCCGTCGACGTAAGAGGCTGCCGTTTTCAAACATGGACAAGGCTGCAGGGTGCAACGCCCAATAGGCGCCTTTGCCTGGTCTGTGTGGCCCTCGCGGTACCTGTAACCGCAAAATACTTTTTCTAAAAATCACGCCTCCATTCCCGCAGGTGACATTTTTGACAGCACAGGCACGGCTCCTCGTGGCAGAAACGACAGCCCGCAATCCCATTAATTAAGTACTAGGATGTGCTTTCAGAATGTCAAATAGTTATGTGTAGACTTTGGCACGTGAGGATAAGTATCATGTGGGAGTGGATGGTTAGGGATAAGGAATACGAAGTAAGAAGTACGGATAAGGAATTAATAATTGAAAAACCAAGAACACTCAAATCTATATGCAACTAACAAATTTAGAAAGATCATTAGAAAGACAAACCTTAATGAAACAGTCGTTGAAGGATAGATTGTGGCGCAGGGAGTTTTGCCACCGCCGCGTATCCTTGCGATAATAAGGAAACCTGTCAGCGATAAATTTGTAAATTTCTGCTAATGGTAACATCTTGTCTCTGGAGGACCAGATTGCCATCGCGGTCAAGGAGATGTATGAATATGGTGGTTTTTGGTCTCCATATGTGTCACGCGACGGACGCGGCATCATTGGTTTCTACAGAAAATTCACGCAGAGCCACTTTTCTTGTTCGCGTTCACCTTTACTGACTTTGCCTCTGTCTCTTTACTACCTTCTTCTTCTGTGATTTGGGCGCATCTTCTCGGTTGTAATTCGCTTCGATGTTGCGTGGGTTCCCGTCAACGATACGAAGATCGAGACCGTCGGACGCGTCAGAATGTCTAACGACTACGGCATCCTGCATAAGATGACTTTACTAAATCACTTTACTTGCGGGACACGGTAAGAAAGGTCTGAGAGGTCAGAAAGTCATCACGAAAGAACTAGATGAAATATTCACTAGCCAGCTATCATATCACATGACAAGAAAAGCACTAATGATCCTGCGCACTATTCACGATGACCAGTCGGCAGAACATTAAACCAAATGACATGGAAGCAAAACCTAGTAGCGCGAATGTGTTTTAAACGAAAAAATAGAATTTATAGACTCGATTGAACACTCCCGGGAATAATTGTCTTTTGTAGTAACTTCTTTGAAGATGATTGACCAAGCTTTCGCGATCAGAGTCCCTCTGTTACTGCCAGGTAAGTATCCCCATATCCCCGCGCTTCTTTCATCCCCACCGCTTTGATGGGGAGAGCACTGCTCCGATTGGTTGATCAGTTCCCTTGTTCAACATATATTTCGACTGGAACGACCTTCTATCCAATGGAAAGAAGGCTTCCTCCTCAGACAAAAGTTGCACCGCTACAACGAGAGCAGAAACACGTGGTGTAGAGCGGCGTAAATGTAGACACTAGAGGCGTAGAGATCGAAAATGAGGACGCACAATATGGGGGCGGAGTCAGAACTTTACGTAAACCTTTTTCCACAATCCTAGCTACTCGCTGTATAATGAGAGTTATACTTCGATTTTATGGCTATGTCGAAAAAACTCGTATGAGGCCCAAGAAAATAAAAGTAATATATTTAACGTAATAAAGCTTAAGAGGCCTGAATGAAAAAAAAACTGTGCTTTAGAATGCTGATCAAAGAGGACAAAGAGAGAGAAAATAAAAAATGAACCTTGTTACACAGTGCAATACTGACTGCAACTGGCAGACCTACAGTTTGAGTATCGTCCAACGCAAGTTCTGTGCTTGATGTTAAAAGAGGTGTAGAAGGAAGGCGTATGCAAGAAGGGGCTCCACCTACTCGAGGAGGTCTCCCGAAGGGCAGCTCTCGTTGTTCAGTGGATTGTTGCCTCAGTAAGAGTCCATTTTACTGTAAGTTTATGCGTGTTCACGTCCGCCAGTGCGCGCTGTAGCGAGCACGAGCTGGATATCTAGGCGTACGCGATTCCGTTCTCCAAAAAAAAGAGCTGCGTGACAGGGGTGCAAGAGAACGAAAAAGGATGATAGAGGGCTACAGAGTAACAGAGAAAGATGGAGGGAGGTAATTGATTTTACGCTCGAGCAATCTTTCCTGTCGGGTTGGCAGTGGGGAGGGAGGGTGGCTCGTAAAGCACATCGTGCCTCATACCTGCTATAGTCGTATGTCATGGCGGCTAATGTGCTTGTAACGTCGCAACCTTCCCACTATTTTGCTTTAACATATTTCCTCATTTTTCATAAAGATATGTGCTCAGCGTTGCATAACTGCACTTGATTCTTCGATTCCTCTTGAAATATTATATACGACAACAGTGAAACGCCAATAAGAATTCGGCAATTTCCTAGCTAATGGCAGTTAGAATCTCGGTAATTGATTTAAGTAATCATTCATAGCAGACAAACTGCAAATAGGGACTCGACATTACTTGATAATCGATCAAAGGATCCGACGGGCACATCTTTCTGTATCGTAGCGATGCTCGTAGCGGAACATCTTCTGACAGACCCTGATATTTGTTTGCCCTTTTCAAAACCTTACACATAAATTTAACGAACATTTTGAGGTTCCCTTTAACCCTTTCGACGGAATTTATGCAATAGTGCGTACATCGTTTATTTTGCTGATCGATGCATTAATATTTAAGAAATTATGTATCCCGTGAACTTTTAGGGCAATGATTACAAATTTATAAAAAAAATGACAAAATCCATAATGACGGATTTAATGTGACTATCCAGAAACGTTAAAATCGAAAGTCCCGTAACACTACAGTCTATAAGAATAAAATAATTTGCCGTATTGGATCCATCATTTAAAAATAGGAATGGAGAGCATGAATGGTAATGTATCGTTTCTAGTCATAAAAATCGTAATTCTCAAGATGTTGACAAACATTTTTTTCCTAAACGAAGGTGAACTTGATACGGATGGAAAATTTTGAACAAGATATTTCGTTTAATTTTAAATCAAGTTTTGCCAAAGTGATATCAAAATGATTGTTAATTCTGTAGGATGTTGTTGGATGTCTGTCAACTTCAAAAAAATCTTTACCAAAATTCTACAATTTGTGATTGACGTATTAAGAACTCTAAAATTACTATTTGTGTTCTTCAGTTCCTTTAAGCACTTTATGTTTCAAATAATTGCAGAAATAATTTGACGAATAGATTTACAGTTCTTACTGGTATTCTTTAAAAAATACCTACAGACATTTAGACATTAGATGGCATAGTGGATGCATATTAATTGTATTTAAAAAATTCAATTACAGCACAATTGCTCCAAGCTGCGTCCTCACTCATTGCCATTATAAATTTTGTCGGCATAACAAAGCAGCATTCAAATGGTATATATTGTTGTAATTTGTAAATTTTACACAACTTTAGAGCGTAATGTCGTACAGTAAAATTCAACAAACTCGTCACGGCAATATGATTGCGCAATGTCAGCATTTAACGTATGCCGAGCATAAAATGAGTTTAGATTAGTTAGTTAGTTAGAGATTAGTTTCCAGAAATTAATAATTTTTTGCTATACAACAATTTTATCACGTAGCATCGTGTTAAAAAATCTCAGACTCGGTCATGAATCTTTTAATGATTAATTGTCATTTTAAAAACGGAGACATTAGTGCGTATGGAAAATCTCCCGTCCACGTTTCAAATGCAGATTTTTCATGTTAATTACCTTCACATCTGAAATATACAACATGCAATGGACTCAGCGGATTTCAGAGATTGGGTATCGTGTTTAAAAAAAGTGGGATCATCGAAGTTGTTCACATGAAAGTATTATAGAAAGATGCGAGAATAAGTTCAATCTCATATTAGAATCATGGCAATTTCCGCAACGGGATCGCTAACAATGCTGTACATCGTCAGCTGTGTTGTCACCGTCATCGGCGACTCGGTTTTTGAAAAATAAAAATCGAAAATTGAAAAATTATATACTATTAGAGAGTCGAATAAAAACCTTCTAAAATCGTTTCCATGTAATACAGATTTATTCATTAGAGAACATTAAGGACCTCGCTTAGGCACACACAAAAAACGCATCTTCGCGCTCGGAATACCTGAAATCCGGCAAACTTTGTCCGAAACTGTCTGCTTCTGCATTGACATCATAATACAAAAATAAATTATCCGTGTATAGCTCAGCAAATTTGTCTATCTTCCAGTATTGGAAACCGCACAAAATCATGAGATTTTCGAGTCAAGAGTCTAAATATTGTTCCTTTGTTGTACCTCGTTGTCCTACGTTCAGTAAGACTCGGAAGGAACCAGTGAGGATGTATTCCCATGTAATTGAGATTCTCGTTTGTGCCTTAAATGTGACACATCTTTCACTTTGACGTTCAAAAGAGGGTAGGATATCCTTCACAAAAACCTTGTGAAACAGGTCCTAAATAGGAAAAAAAAGAAATAACACATTTCTCGTAATTCACAATTAATTCCTTTATGGTAACTCAAAGTGGTCACCCATCTAAGCATCGTACTCTGTTTCTGCTGCTTAACTTTAATGATCGTCTATTATCCTTAGTCCATCTCTCCTTTTTTTCAGGTTGTTTATTGCATGGTTAAATTGTTTATCAAGGTAATACAGATATTTTAATAAAATAAAAATATTATATTATATATTTTTTCCTTATAATCCTTGTAATCCCTGTAATAATCTTTTGTGGGTTTTATCGGATTAATTATGGCTAGGTAAATTTTCTTTAAAATAAGAAAGTGCATACTAAGAATAAACCTATTTCGTTGAGACAAGAAAACTTAGTATTGTTAATGCACTTTTTCGGCTTGAGAATCTGGTAAGTTGTACTTAAAAAATTAAGATCTGTATACATTATTTATACAGTGGCCCAAACAATGTTCATTATTCCTTTATCTTAGATAGCTACCAGTCTTTGGATGTCGGGTACTGAGAGCTTAAGGGTGTCTATATTTTAAGAGTACATTTGAAGAATAGGACACAAATGGTGCGATATGTTCTCCGGTCTCTTATAGGCATTACTACTACCCCTACTAACTTATTGTATCATTTGCTACATGAGTAGTCTAACTTTAACAAAAGTGGGTTTGTCATATACCATGCGGTTAAGTAAATTCTTGCAATCTTTGATTTTGGTGTATTACGTGTATTTTTGGGACGGTCTCCTGAAGACATGGTAAATAATCGGACAATTAAGTTTATCCGTCATAAAGCCACGAGTATTGACAAAATATCTTCTAGTTAATTTAATAATGAAATTATCTATTTTAATTATATTAGCTTTATTATATAAACATTTGTTACTGATAACTATCTTATAATTACGTGCTATATTTCCATATAAGCTGAGGCATACCCTAAGGTAATTTCTTTCGAATATTCTGATTCGTTCCATTAAGGATGTACGAATATTGAACCAGATATTGCAGGCGTATGTGATAATTGGTCTGACCAGAAGCACGTAACAAATGCTTTTGATTCTACTATCTCAGTGCCTTGAATAGAATACGGCAGTATTTACTTTCTAGCTTTATCTAATTGAATTTTAACGTGCTTCATTAGAATGAGACGATTATCTGACTGTATGCCAAGATATTTACCGAGGTTACTACGGGGGACTGTATCCCCATTGTTATTTTTTAGTCAAAATGTTCTCCAGTTGTTTCATAGTTCTCAATTCGTGTTATATAATTTTGACCTAAACAGGATGGTTTATCATTTTTGAAAATGAATCTTTAGCTTCCATGTGTAGTAATAATTTGTAATTTTTTAAAATAAGTTTTGCAGTTTCTCCTGTACAAAAGACGGTTTTTTCCTGGCAACATAAATTATCAGATCATCAGCAAAAGTAATTGCTGCTGTATCTTTTGAGGTTTGTACGTCAAATAACTTATTGTTAGTCACATTGGCATTAAATATGTTAAATAGAAGCAGCGAGTTGACTGTACCACGTAGTAATCCGTCGGCTACATTAAATTCTTTACTGGATATTAAATTCGAGTTGTAATCCCCCATATAGGACTTATTGCTAATCAGGCTCCATATCATCATAATCATATGTTCAGAGAATTGTATCCGCTGCATTTTGAACAGGAGTCCAGCCGTCCACACCATATCAAATGCCTTTCCAGGGTCTATTAAACAGGTTCTAACGCATTCATTTCAGTCAAATGCTTTGCAGATATCAGATAGACCATCTCTACCGCGTCTTCCGATTTAGTACATAATATTAGTTTTGTCTACACATGACAAAATTAGGCATAAATAATTGATTACTAATTTTATACGAATTTAATTAGTTTTTGTTATTGATTTATTTTTTACTAACTTTATGCAAGTATTTAAGGCCACATGATTTTATTTATTTAATAAAATGTTTATCATAATCTTTATTGATATCACTAAATTGCATTGCAAGGTTATTGTCTACGTGGAAATTTTTCAAATAAATTTCACATCCTCTTCATAATATTATAATTTTGATCTCATTCAGGCTTAAAAAATGTATAACTCCATGTCATGTATTCTTAAAATTTGAAAATGACTTAGCAAATGGTAATAAATAACTACGTGCGTATGCGTTTTCACCTATGTGAAAAAATATGTGTGGATTATATCAAAATTACGTCCGGTATATATGTATATGTAATTCCTATACAAAAATGAGCATATATAATCCATATATAAAATATACATATTTATTAAAAAGAACGATTATATGTTTTTTGAACATAAAATTATTTTATTATATATATGAAAACTGAACGTTTTTCAGAGTAATGGCAATGCCTAAGCCATTTAATAAACAAAAAATATAACACTTTCTCTACTGACAATTATGAACTGTCAAAAAAAAGTCCATGTTTCTAATTTTCACCAAAATTTACAATCTTTTCAATGACAATACAATTTAAACTAATTCTACTGCAACTTGATGTTGGTTTATGGCATCTACTAGGTTTAGCCTATTCCATCGATGAATTGTTATATAAGAAATTTCTTGAATCTGTTAATGGCATCGTAGCGATAAATTCTGACATTTTTCCAGGTCGCATGAAATTGTCTAATGTGTGTTACGGGATGAAACAGATATAAGAAGCGAGCGGAAAACGCAGTGTCCTGTTTTGTGTCTAATCATTCTAATCGTCATTGGAAACTTATTAATTTAGTCTTGAACTCAATGCCTGTATATTGAAATTGACGTAGATGATATTGAAAATTAACAGACGCGTATATGAAAATAATGTACTTTGTAAGGGTAAAAGTGATCCAAAAACTTTTTTATATTTTGGATATCATTTAATTGAAAGTTAACAGTGTCTTTGATAACCAAAAGAATCTATTGAAAATTCTTTTCAATGCTGCTATACAATTTACGATACGTTTACAGCAGTTGTGGTAAATTTGCATATCGTGTACAGGAATCTTGAATTTTAACAAGATGTAATGGAAAATAAAAAATTTGTTGTTAAATTTCATCCTTGCGTTCTGAAATTATATATTTGGTGTTAAAATTTTCATGATCTGTGTACTGAAACAATGTCACTTGTAGCTATGGAAGCAATTCATAACCTATTTTGAAATTTTGATACAACTCATATGAATATTCACGGTTTCGTCTTTGATAACTTCACGCCACTAATAAAAAATGAATATGAGATGAAAAATAATAGAAAGTAAACGAAATTTTATGTATATACAGTTTATCAAGTTTCATATACATGTTTGGAATAACATTACAATAACAACATACATATATAGTACTTGAAATTTAATATACAATACATTTTCGTAACTGCACTGACACTACCCTGACTTCGTGATAGTAACATAGCGACCCTGTCAAGCTGCAGCTACTGCGAACTAATATTTATAAACATTTATATTAATATTAATATACATTTCGCTGTATTTATATGGCTTCAGTATTTTTGCTAAATATATCGTAAAATTTAATAAAAATGTACATGACATTAATTTTGATATGTCAAGTTTGCGAATTTCAAATACACTTATATATTAAATCTATTGCAAATTTATGGACTTTAGGAACATGATTGTAGTATGTGCTCAAATTGAGTTCATTATGTGAAAACACACGCTGTGCTGCCTGATTGTGAGTAGTTGATTTTACTATGTAGAATCTGCTCAGTGTCTATAAATCGATAAATTCGAAACTGCCCTGCCAACCTTATTTATTTGTAACTTGTAGAGATAATGGTCCATCTCTTTGGTTGTAATGATAACTGTATTTTACCCAATTGCAATGTCTTCCTTTCCATAAGTCTTACTAGCGATTGAGTAAAATGCAATTATTGATATGTAACGGTACTGACAACTGTAGCTAAACGTTTGAGAATTGGGCTACTAGTTGAAATATTTCTCTGAAAATATCTCGAAAGGCCCGAGTTGCAATTTCGGTCCTTCGTTGTACCTCGATACTCTCCATGGTGCCTCGAGTCTGCCTTGGCAGTGTTTCAGTGTTTCGATTTTACCTGGAAGTTCTAAACAAAACCTCTTTTGTTTCTCTTCAACCCTTAGATCCTACTTTGAACCTACAAGTCCTATTGTTTACGATTTCAACCTATTTTTATATTTTGAACTTCTGTGTCCTACTACGATTTATCATAATGTGTCATGTCGTATCGAAACGTTGAAAGTTAATTTAAAAATTAGTTTAGAAAATAATTTTTTTAAAGTTTCCTACTTATGCATAATCACATAATTATTTATTGCCATTTGTTAAGTTGTACATGAATTATATATAATGCTTATATATAAAAAATGGGCATATATAATCTATATATAATTTTTATATAAATATATAGTGCAGAAATAACACAGGCATTTCTATTACATTAGAAAAAAAACACGGCAATACATGAAATTTAATTACATATACCTAGTTTGTACATTTCATATGACTTTTTACATTAAACATGTTGTAAATTTCATAACATTTATAACAGTGATATATTTAGTTTAAAACCGTACATATGTATATTTTGTGACAAATATTATATACACGTGTGTCTTGCTAGACGATTGTTCTCGATCTGTCAAAAAAATACATCAAACTTGCAGATTACCTGTAGAGCAATAAATGTATCGGGTTGTGACATCAATTTCACTTCGAGGGGACTTATTCACGTTTTGGTTTCTCAAAGTGGAATTGATATCGCGGCCCAGTATACATATTCGTTATACTTTACGGGCCTATAGGGTGGTTTCCAATTACTCAACTTACGTCGACTCGTGTCAATACAACGTCTCGCTAATCGCTGGCTGCAGCAGAATATTTTCGAAATGAAGGATGATATAGCTTTGTGTCGACACAAATCCACACACGTTGGATATGGGAAAGCACCCATAGACTGTTGTTTTTTGGCTATACGTTATATCAATGCTTTCGGAAGTTTTATGTGCAACATCAATACGATGTTGCGAGTCTCTGTTCAAATTTGTTTCATCACTTTCAATTTAAATTAGTTGGTGCCGTTGCGAAAAGCCTGTGTCAGGCGTCATTCGCTTCTCGTCCGTTTATATTTGAATTTTTTCTTATCCTTTACTTGTCGGTCATATGTGTCTGTACAATTTCTAACAATATCGATTCCTCGAAAATTAACGGTTATGTGATTGCTCATCTACCTGAAACAATTTGTTGAGTAGGAGTATTGAAGGTCCAAGGGCGTTTCCCGTGTCTCTTAAGGCTGGTTGCACCAAAGTTAACTGAAGTTTAACTGACAAAATTAGCTAATCTGAAGCCTATATTTCCAGATCCGATTGGCTGATCTCAACGGTTAAACCTCAGTTAACTTTGATGAAACCAGACGCTTAAGGGCACGAATGTACCATGTGTACGGTTTATACATACTTTTTCTGCAGATAAATAAATTTCCATTTGCCCACGAAAACTTGTTTATTGAGTATTTAAAAAAATGAAGAGCAATCAATGTACAATGTGTCTTTAATCAGACACAAGAAACAAGATCTGCGCACGCTCGTCGCCATATTGGTCAACGCGAGATCAAAAGTTTCGGACATGTTAGTATACAGTGGCTTCGAACCTGCAGCATTTGAGAGTATTTTTAACAGAAAAAAACGTTTTTGGTACTGCGTTCGTTCAAAAAATTTTAAAGGAACATTGTAAATATCAATTAAAGCGATGGCTTCTCTGTCGCAAACAAACATCCGGTTGAAAAAAGGCAGACTTATTGCTAAGCTGATATGTCAATACTAAAGACAGCCTTCGAATTTCATATTCTTGCGGATCAACTTATCCCACACAACGCTGGGATGGTAGAAATACGTCATACAGACATCGTGAATCGCCATTATCGACGTGCAATAAATAACTATAAAACCGCAAAGGACATCTTACAGACGTCATTCGGAAGTATGTCTTATGCGTAGCTCGTAGATTCTGTGTTGCGTGGGTATTATATCTACTTAGATGTTATTAACTGAATAAAGCATCGTGCTTTAATGTTTGTATGTTAGATATATAAAAAAATATAGCAACATTTAAGAATTTATAAATGTGAATTAAAAAAGTGCAGATATTCATTGTACAAAGTTTTCTTGGAGCGCTCAAAAATGTGCGAGCCTGGAAGCACGTTGGGCGAGCAGAGTGCCGTACGCAATGTGTTAAGTTGCGTGAACCCATATCTTACAGAGTAAAATATTGCTTGTGAGAAAATCTTCCCATCAATTCTGAAGTTTATAAAGGAGAATGGTTAGTTATTAAGGAAAGTGAAAATCGAGAGTGCTCTTCGTCCCTTCTTAAGTATAAGTAAAAGTAAAAGATAACTTTACCATCGCGTTAGATCGCTACGAACTTTAACTGTGGTTCGATGTATCAAAACTTGATATTATCTTGCCTTATGGTGAATGACAATTGTGTTGCGAATAGTGAAAGCAACTCACGACAGCTCCGATTTCGACACGTTTTCTTTTCTCATAATTTTGCAAAAGTACTCTGGATTTTCGTGAATGCGCAAGGGAATCAGCTGCTGATGAAAATACATATTCATATCACTTGAACAAGTTTGTAAAAAGTCTTATGTTTCATCAATGTGTACAGGAGGTAGAGCTCTACCGATTAAGTACAAAAAAAGAGGGGTTAAGTTTATAACGTATTTCTACCAACCTACCTTAAGGGCCCTGCTCGGTTTAGATCTGAAAAATCGTTTTATTTCTTGCATCCAACGCCAACATGTTCTATAAGTAAGCAAGGATGTTTATATCGCCCAGAGATAGCTAATTGAAGTTAGATATTGAATTTTTTCATTATACACATATAAGAAAACTTGTTTTCAAACTTCAAACGTGTTTTTCTCAAAAAGTTGTTTTCGAACTAGCGTTGTACAAAACTCTAAAATTAATAATCCAATTGACTTGAAATTTATTATAAACGTTTTAATTATGTTTACGACATGAACTGATGTAGTGATTGCACCTTTACTATTTTGCTGAAAAGGTAGTAAAGTTTTGTTATAAAATTGATAATAGCCTTCTAAACGCCATCATTTTGTTGATTTTTTTTTTTTAATTTCCGTAGTTCATGCTGTTGTAACGTACTAATTATAGATTACCACAAACGTTTATTTTTTGTTCTAACTCAAGTTATCAATAAGTTATACATAGTGGCGTAGAGGTAGACTTTTATTCATCTATATTGGCCCGCGGATATCACTAAAAATATTGGTCTTATTTAAAACAAAATGGAATTTTAATATTGAAATGTTAATAAACGAATATTAAAATCTTGAATTTTATTTTGTCGTTTGTTTGGCTAAAAATTACTAAATTTTGATTTATTTTCCGCTTATTAGACCGAACAGTACCCTTTAGAATTGAGTGAGGCCAACGGGAGGGGCACGTATAAACGAGAAAATTATATTTTATTCATATATCTGTTTATAGTTTTTAGTGTGTTGTTAAGACAGTAGAAACGAAGTGGTTTGGTGTAATTTACACGAAAATTTGTGGTAGAGGCGCGTTTATACACGTCGGTACAGCCAGAATATTTGATTTTATAGGGCATCTTTTCACGCACAAAGATCATCTGTTAAGATGACATGGTTTTAAACCGAGACGATCGACGATATATTGTGGCATACAGTACGTTGGATTGATAGGCTTGAGTGTAACATCAGCGTTTAGGAGTGAAATTGCAGTAAGTCCAAAAAGTGTATGAAAGGGATCTACCATGTCTCCAGGACGGTCACTAAAACCTCCAGTCTCTACATCTTGACAAGCTAGAACGAAATCCACCTGAAAATAGGTACACAATGAAATAAAGAAAACTTTATTAATTAGTTTTAACCAATGCATATCTTACTAGTTGCTTTTTGTCGATCCAATGAAGCCGACCTAGAATTGCAAGTGACGAAAGGACCCACCAGGAGTAACATACGTCTGGAAGTTTCTCTGGACGACCGTTTAGACCGCCAGAAGGTAATTGTCTCTCACAGAGCCACCAACCAAGTCGATCAGCATCAACTTCATGAAGATGTCCTTAAAACAGGAGCGCCTCAGTATAATATCAATTGAGGTGGATAAATGAATTAGCGCCTCCATATCGAAGTCGAGAGAACTGTCACCTGTTATTGAGAGAAATCCAAGGCAGCAGTAAATTAAACCTGCATGACTTTCTGAACCTGGTTTCGAACCAAAACCACCATCAAAGTTCATACAACTGATTACAAATTTAACAGCTTTATCAACATCAATTGCATCCAAACGCCCCTAAAAATGGATGACTGATTAATATATAAATAACAAGCTACAATTGCAAATCCCATACCAAGAGCGACAGAGTGGCAACTGCACAGAATGAAAATCGGGTATCCACTTCACCCCATATATCTCCAGTGAAACTACCATTAGGTTGCTGTCTTTCTTTCACATACTTGACAACTTTCTCAACATCAATGACATCCAAAGCATCATACATGCTTAATATTTGAACAGCACTCAAGGTATAAAGTAAGTGAGGATCATGATTTATGCTGCCACTAATGCCTCCACAATCATTTTGACATTTATCGATAAATTCGAGGACTTCGGTCTTACTTGTACAATCCAGCTGACCCATGAGATCAAGAGCAGTAAGACCCCAATAAATACCTGACATTCGTATGTGCTCCGTCATACAGTATGTCTGAAAGTATCAAGAAACATTTTAAAACGAAATCAAATTTAAAAACTATCATTTATCATTTGGATTGTCCAAAAAAATATCATCAGATAGAAAAAGATTTCTTGTTTTTCACTATTAACCTACATAATCATCCTTATTCATCCCATACGAAATTAGGTAGTTAGTATGCTTTTCCAGTAGCAATTTAGGAATAGTATTTGGTAATTCCACATCTTTTATAACAATTGCCTATAAAAGTCCAGTTATCTTATTAGAAATGTATACATTACTACTAAGTTTTACAGTGTGAATGGCCTTACCATTTTTTGACAAGCACACGAATAGCATATTCTTTTATTCGCTTTGATAATAGTAGGTAGGGTGAGTCACTTTCCTTTTTTTTAATCAAATCTTGAAGAGATTAATGCAAGCTGCATTAAATTGGTTAAGTTAAAGACATCATCAAGATGCCTTCACAGTTTTGACTTTTGACGCACAAGTCCGACAAGACGGATAAAGACCGTTCTAAAATGGGGTGTTTTCGGTGGAAGTTTGTGTGGTGCATTCCAATAACTCAACTTGTATTGCTACGTTGACATGAAGTCCTGCAATTCGCTGGCTCCAGCGGAATAATTTCAAAATGACCAATTATGTAGCCTTTGTGTCGACATAACTCAACACTAATTGGTAATTGGAAAACACCCAATATATCGTTTCTGCAAACTAATCAGCGTATTAGATTGCGTATTTTCATAATGGTGAAAATACGAAAAGTGAATAGCCGTTAACCAATCGCATGTTAGGGTCAAAAGAAGACAAGCACAACGATTGGCTAACAGCTATGCACTTTTCGTATTCTCACCATTGTAAAAATACGCAATCGACCCCCAGTTCTAATTTGCTTGCCGCCATCTTATATTACAATATCACAACGATAGCGTGTCAGTTTCATAATGAAAGAATCACTAGTTCGATCCCCTATTACAAACTTATTTTCTATATTGAAATTACTTCATTTAATTTGTATAATGCCTTGACACGATACTTCATAAAGCAAATGTTTGTGCGAAAATGCAGTATAGGACGTACATGGTACGAAAAAAAGTAAGTATATTCATCTACTAATTAAAATGAAGGCAGGCAAGAAGAATTTTTTCGCACATGATTAGTCTGTAGACTCTAGTGAAAGTTTGATGAAGACGATACAAAAATATTCTATTCCTACGTATACAGATTTACCGCGTTGTTTAATTTACAAAGTGATATCTAATATTCACGAAAAAAATACTCCCATGCTCCATAAAAATAATTTCATATATGTTTTATAGGTTTTCATTAACTTTGCTTGATTAAAATATATAGATGATGTTCGAACTAATGGAAAAATGGAAAATTGAGAAGAAAAAGATAGAAAAAAGTAAATATTTCATAAAGACTTAAACACCAATTCTTAGTTTTTCAGACGGATCTCACGTTTCTGCACTAACCATACAATCTGTTAAAAATAATCAGGGAACATGTATTTTCATTATAATTTACATTTCGACTAATTTTAAGTTTATTTTTAACAGCTTTGTGGTAGATTTTGATAAATAGAACAACACGTAACACTTTTATACATTTTCTATTGCATATATAAGATAGACCGCTCCTTTTCTTTTTCTTTTCCTTGCAGCTTCTTCATGAAAGACATATGCTGCTAATCACCAAATAAATCATTAACACAAAAATCTACACGTATATGCTTTAAGCCCATCACCGATTGAATACTAGTAAAGAGGGCTTAGGCCTTAAGAGACTTTATGTCTGATGGGTAGTGGGCAGTGGTGGGCACAATGGGCACGGGAAATTAGTGGAGTTATACTAGAACCAGTATAGAAGTTCCAGAGGGGGTTTAAATGCCATAAAGTATTCGTCTCAGACACAGAATACGGGAGGGCTGGCTCTCAATATCTTCTTGGTAAGCACATTAAGAAATAATTAGATGGAATACCAATTATTGTATAATAGAATTATTGTATAACATAATATCAATAATATTATAATGTGCCTTAATTACCCACGAGAAAAATGCTATGGACATAAGTAAACGAGATTAGTTTATTTTCTACGATCTCCTAATTGAAGCTTCGCTCCTTTATATAAGACCCATTTAGGCCCATTTTCTTCAATGTGATTTAATGCATAAACTCCGTTTATCTTCAAAATACAAGTGTCTGATTGGCTAATAGCACAGCAACTATGCAGTTGAACTGTGCGATTGGCCAAAGAGATACTTGCATTTTGAAGATAAATAGAGTTTGCGTATTGAGCTGTTTTGGAGGAATCAGGTCTTATTCAAGTTGGGTGACTTGAATCATTTCATCTTGATCCAACAGGTGGCGTTGTTGACTTTAACGGCATAATTTTTGTAATCGACCAATGCTGCAGTGTCATTAACTCAACTATTGTAATTGAGGAACGAGTCAGGGTTGGTTTCATCAAAGTTAATTGAGTTTTAACTGATGAGTTAAGCCGATATATGTGTCTGTGATTGGAAAACACTCTCAGTGCAGTGTCTGTTATACCTGTTGCAATGAGTTGCAATGTGATGATGTGCAGTGATTGATAGTAATTGGTTGTGCGTAATATAACTGGAGCACCCAGTAATCAAGTAGTTCAAGAAGAACTATTCATTTTATACGATAATTTCAAATTTTTGATCTTTTCAGACATAGAAATTACAATCCAATTACCCAGTCTCTTAGGTGGTAGTAATGAAAGAAATATAATTATTTATTGATATAATTCATTTTTATTAATATACTTATTACATGTGGTAATCTATGATTTGATTGTGTTTTCATTATTGTGTGTAATATTTGTCTTCTTTTGTATTTGAAATTGTTTCATAGGTGATTGAGTGTTTCAGAATTGAGTCAATATTCGTTTCGTTGATATAAGCTCACAGGTTTCTGAAACTCATTAACAAACATTATAATAATTCAATATAACATCTTCTCTATCCTCGTTTAACCTGGATCAATCCTAGAATACAATGGTAAGTATTTGTTATAGAGGACATGTAGATTTTTATTCACCTGGTATGTTTACAATGATTTTATTTATATTTTTACACAGGTTTAGTCTCATTATTAAATAGAGTAATTTACTCATTCATTGCGATATCGAATTCATGATGGAGAAGCAAAGATAGATTGTATAATAATATCTGTAAATGATCTGTAAGTGGACATAATTTTTGTTTAAAGCTGAAACCTCAGAAGTCATCATTCAAAGTAATGCATGTTATATTCATAATTGGTTATAGCTTATTGCACTTAAAAAAATTTATTATTTGAAAGTCTATTGTCAAAAATTAACAAACTTAATTAATTATGCAATTAGGCAAAGCAGAAACTGAGATGCAATTGAAAAATTTAGCTGTCTTGTGTTTCCTTTATGACTCTAAGAAACTTGTAATCAAATGTTGTTTTAATGCAAAGAAAAATGTACATAATTTTATTTTTAAAGCTGTAATACTATATCTGCTTTAGTTTAATCAATTACTGGTTATAAAACTTTGCAACCGTTGTTTTAATACGTGTGGGGTCATCAGTTCCTGAAACTCATTAATTAAAATTACAATATTTGCACGTCACATCCTTCTATGGGCTGGTCCTGAAAAGAAATTGCCTAGTTATTAATCATATAAAACATACAAATGATCTGTTATAACAGCAATATGTCTCAAATACATAATTACATATGTACAATTATATTATATAAATTAAATAGACAAATATTTTATTTTAGCTGCACAACTGTAACTGAGGAGCAAGGATGGACTGTACAAGAACTGTGATTTATAAGTTGACTCTACATTTATAATAAAAAAAAAAAAAAAAATAAGGATTTGATTCCAGAAGGGACACATACAAATAAATCAAAAGATCTGGCTCATGGAGGTTTTATTTAACAAATTTAGAAATTTTGCGAGCTTTATTGTAACTACTTAAAGCGTCCTTGATTTTCTTATTCGATTCTCATACCCTGATATATGTTCTAGTACGAACAAGAGTACGTAGAACTTCATCTTTAACATCAGAGCAATCTATCTTTATCTTGATGATCTTAAGTAATTACTCAAAGATTGGTCCTTCTTGATTCAAATTTTATGCCATGAAACTCTGTGATGCATAATTCCATGACTTTAGCTATATTTTTGATTTAGTTCAGTTTATCTGAAGAATATAATAAGTTGCCACGCGAAGTAAATGAAATCCAATCTGCACCTGTATCTAATTATGGCATATTTTGCGTTGTGGATCTCAGAGTGGGATACTTGTTACGAAATCGATGAGCCACATACCCTGCTATACATAAAAGGCCATTATCTTCAACATGTTCGTAAGCTTCATAATTCTGAATTAAAGAAGTTTCTAACTTAGACGGTTCATAATGCTTTAAATTTACTGTATCAATATTTTCATCATAATCATCCTAGTGATTGTTCAGCTAATTGCAAGTCAAAATCTTCATTTTCCTCAAAATCTATTTGTAATGGCGCAAGCATTTTTGCACTTATGAAATTTGTGTCGTCTTTTTGATCTGTTACGTTAAAATCGTTATTAGGAGATGGTTGAGATGCAACAGCCGTTATTGTGTCGGGGTTCCTGCTCAAAATGTACCACTTAAGGCGATACTGAAATTTTGTTGGAGATGGATGTATGTACTCACGTCCCATTACTCTAATAACAGAGCAGAAATGATCTAGAATGTGATTATTGAGCCTGTAATTTAAAATATATTCTACATTACATTTAGTTTTAGAAATTGAAACGGACTTTCTAAGGATTTATTAGATATTATAATACCTTTCTGAAAAGGTAGCAAACTTGAGTGTTTTTCAACAGACATGGAGCTGTCAAATTCTGAAAATTCATGTAATTTAATAGTCTGTTGGTTTAAATCTAAGCCAAATGGTTTTTCATTGCAGCCAAATTTTTGTCTTACATTGTGTACGTCGAACCAATCGTTACATAATTTAATGAAATATGCCGTATCAGTCCAATTTCCGACAATTAAATTTGTATGGCCAGAATAAGAAAGAACAGAACTCGCTGTATTTGAAAGTAAATGGGTGGCAAATTTAACTTTTTAGCGCTGAGTTCCCCTGACGTCAATGTGGCTTCCACTGATTTTATATGCTATTTTTAAATCATTGATTGATATATTTAATAATTGTTCTATGCAATATATCGACACAGTCTTGCCATTTGAGTGAAATCTATGATCAACGAAATTGTTTCTTATTAATTTGATTAGATGCGGTACAACTGCAAATACATGAATTGAACTGTTTGAATCATCAGGGTGTGGAAACATGGTATTATTCACATCGATCCCTACGTGTTTGCATAAACGCACGTTATTAGGACCCATATCACTGGTCATAGCAACTACAGGGAAGCTAATATCGTGAAGTTACAGTTAAATTGATAAAATAATGGTTGCTTCCACCTTCCTATGAAACCTCGAGCCATTATCACTTGAACAGATTTGTGTGGGCCTATAATTTTCTCTATGTTCTTATCAATATCAATAAGATGTGATACGTACATTTCGTTTAATGAAAGAACAGTTAATCGCTCTTGTTCACTCCAGGACTTCCCTTTCACTTGCATAAAGCTTAATGTATCGAGCAAAATTCCCTGTGAAATATTAAATTTGGCAGCCCATCGTCTCAATTTCGCCTCATGTTCTGAGAATCTGCCCTGCAACAACGATAGAATTGGATGAGAGGATTGGAATGTTGCAGGATCGAATGAAGGATCACAGGAGTTTTCCAAGAAATCACACTGAAAAATGGCCATATACAAAGTATTTGTTTATTAAATTCTGTACTTAATAACTCTTAACGCTCAATTCTATACCTTTAAGTTCGACAGGTACAATTTTGCACATAATATTTTGATTTCTACTCAACAATATCAACACATCACTAATTACAGAAATGATGTATTACATGATTTTATATTATCAGTATATGACATACATCTATGTTATCTGTATTTCGCAATGCATCCAGAAGAATGTGGTAGATTCTGAGGACAGCAACAGCGGAAGCAGCAAAGAAAAGTGAAGTTAAACAAGAAAAAGAGGAACGGATGGTTTAATGAGGAGTGCCAAAAATTCACAAAGGAAAAGAACAAAGTGCGCCAAAGAATGCCATCATGAAACACCAGAGCGTACAGACATAAATATGATGAAAAGAGAAGACAGGAGAAAAACGCGTACAAAAGAAATAAAAGATAACTGAAGAACAACTGGATTAAGCAAACGGAAACAGAAAGACAAGCGGAAGATCCTAGAAGCTTCTATAATATTGTAAATAGCACGATGACAAACTTTATGCAAGAACTAAATATCACGTGGAAAGCAAGGAATTAAATGATCCTTATAAACAATACGGAGAAAATGAAGCGATAGATGGAATTCTACTCATACGACCAAATGGACAAAAGAGCAGAAAAGAGGAGCAAAGCGAATCGCTGAATGACATCTAGCAAGATGATTGAGACATGGAACTTCCATCACTCGTTGAAGTTACTAAAGCTACCAAAGCGCTAAAAAACAACAAAGCTCCATGAATGATCTGCATTGCTTTAGAACTTTACGAGAGAAGAGGGATCCATCTTACAACATATCGGCATACAATAATTTGCAATATCAGAGCAGGAAAATGCGTTTCAGATAAATAGAACGTATGAACCGTATGTCCTGTGTAAAAATGGAGATAAGCCACAGTTGGAAAACTAGCGAGCAGTTACACTGCTAAACGCAGTATATAAGATCCTATCTAACACAATACAGGATAAAGTCTTTAAGCGAAGAAACAACTGGTGACTACCAGGCTGGCTACAGATCGAACTGATTAAATATTTACGGGACGCCAAATACTAGAGGAAGGATTGTATTTCAATATAGAAATACACTACCTGTTTGTTGATTTTAAGCATCATAAAACCATACATTTTATCATTTATGAAAGAAGTAGGCCATCTAAACAAAATTATAAAGTTTATTAAGATCCTAAGATCATTAAAATTACTACCGACTGTTACTACTTCACTAGCTCGAATTGTGATACATCTATGGCGTGAGTTAATAAAGTCTATTTGTAAATTTGTTTACCAGGTTCTCATTTGGAATAATGGGGTTTGGTGGTGTGAATGGACTAGATGGAGGTGATGATAGATCAAGTGGAAGTGTTGGTGGATCGGTTGGGAAGATGGACGAAGATCATGCTTCAGAAGTTGGCTCCTCTTGCAATGCCGATGGTCCAGGCTAAAATAATCAGCTGATAAAAATATGTATTAAGATAGGGGTAGGCAAGTAGAAGTTCAGTGTATTACAGCAGTATAATCCATGTCTTCTGATGTTCTCAGATTCATTGTTGGGATGGACCCCAGTTTGAGGACTCGGAATTTCGTCGGCCTGCATCCCATAACTGACGGCAGTTTTGACTAGCTATAGCAGCTATCTTCGAAGTGCAAGGAGTATATTCTTGCTATATAAGAAACAAGATATTATAAGCTTATGTTTATGCCACAATTCCTATTTCGGTTTGTAAAAATGATTGAAACAAGACAATACAAACAGTGCTACTAAGAGCTACTGCATCTATGCAAGCGTGAAGATTCTACTTGGCTTAAAAGCAATGATTTCAGACTATTAAAACAATAACAAAACCATTTTCAATAAAAGTGGATAGAAGAATTTACCAAGAAACTACAGAGGATTTAGATAGCTCTTTTAACATTTCTAAAAGAAACATACACAATTTGAAACTTACCATATTGCTGTATATGTGAAATGAACCATGAGCAACCAGTTTGGATTAGAAATAATACAGTCAGCATAGGCAGCATCAATGTGCAACTAAAAAACATTGTCTTTTCCTAAAATTAAATACCTTTGATAGTTGATGAATGATTAATAATAGATGCATCTTTATTGTATTTCAAATTTTTGACTTTAAAGTTTTTATCGCCAAGTCGAGAGATTAGTTCAGTGGGTAAATTTAAAATCAAACGAACTTGTATGTAAAGTTCGATTATAATTATATGTTGAAGCCTCGTTCGAAGAGATATAATTTGTAGTACCGCTTCCAGCGCATGATGTCGCCACAAAAGTTCTGTTGTTACGAGCCCTGCGATTGGTCAACTGCTCGCTTTTTGCTTTTATTTCCGTTAGGTCGTTCGTGTCGCTGCTGAGCGAATAAGAATTCGAGCCTGGGATCCGAGAATGAACGGGACATTGAAATACTGACCTTTAAATTTTCACCAAATAGCACTAAAGTCTTTTTATTGATACTAGGAATTGTAATAATGATATAGAAATATGCATTTTCCGCGTAACGAAACTAATTGTACGACTTCATACAAGGCTAGTCTTATAAACTCTCTGTCTGGTTTTACCTGTTTGAAGATATCGGGAAGACTGCCTGCTCGACGACTCAAAAATTGTTTGTATTTTTCCCTAAAGTCTATCTAATAGTGAGAGTGGGGAGGAAACGAGGGTAAGGAAAATGAAGCGGGCGTGGAGCGGATGGTCGCGAGGCCCCGATGGTCTCGATGGATGGTTTCTTTCGTGAGATAAAACAGGCGACCCAACCCTTGGGTTTTTTTGCGCGCGCTTTGAGGCTTTTTAAGAGTCATAAAACATTTGGTTACCGGCTATAGTTAGCGTATGTTTGGTCGAGTGCTTGAATACAGTTCTATAGAAACAATCTCTGAGCGGGGCTCGTGAGATGTTTCTAATTGTCTACAGGAAAAAGTGAAATTCGAAATCTGTTCTTAATCTTTGAGTCACGTCGTTTTCCAGGCATTCACATGTTCGCCTAATAATTTGTACTTCTTCGCCTTATGGCCTTTGAGAACACACGAAAAGAAAATCTACTAAATTTACAGGGAACATTGCACTCGGCATTTTAACGTTACGTTCAACAGATATTTTCTGAAGCCGGATGTGTCCTGTACCCTGGGCCTACACTTCAAATTTTTACCGTTCCTGGCATTTGCCCATGCTCTCGGGGAAACCAAGGAAGATATGAGCGAGAAACAGGCGCTAAATTAATTAATCGTTTCTCTTAGTATAACGTTTGTGACTTAAGGTTATGTTGGAGATACACACATATATATATACATATACACATATGAGAAAAAAAAGACAATCGATTATTAAGTATATATACAAAAGCAGATTTACATATAAGGGCTTATTGATTAAACTAAGGCTTTGGGTCCAGGGGATTAGCCGCGTGTAAAAACATTCATTTAAATTTACTCAGCTTCTAATAATGCACCGTAGGTGGCAAATACGTGCCGAGCGTGCGCTTGTCACACTGTTGTTATGAGCCTGCGGGCTGGTTCTCACTAGAACTCGTTTTAAAGGCTTTAATTCGTCCGTTCCTGTTGCTGCTTAGCGAATAAAAATTCGAGTCTGAGTGCCGGGAATGCAGTAGGCTATTCAACCCCAGTTGGATTTTCTTCAGGAATAACCACACAAAGATTCGTTTGAAACACACTTCAGCTCTTCAGTGGTGTATTGGAACAAATAAAAAAACTATTGAATATACTTTAACACGACATCTTAGAAGGAAATTCCGCTTCCTTCGTTCGATGTTGTTCCGAAGGAAAACTCGATGAGACCAACTGTTCGACGACGCGACTCGAAGGTTTTTATACGCCGATTGCAGTCAGCATATATCCTTAGAAGGTTTCCTATTGCTTTTGTTAAAAATTAAATTTAATAAAATACTGTTCGTGAGGAATGCAAAAGGACTTTCTTTTTAGTGTACTGAATAACTTGTATGCTTTACGTATACAATCCCAGTCAAAAGTATGCTAATCTAACAATAAGAAATCTTGATTATAACAGCTTTGCAAATTCTAAAAAACGTCATAAGCTAGAATGTTAGTAAAAGGATGTTATTTACACCTTACAAAATGTTTTTTAACCGTTTTTAATAAATAATTTTGCATAATTATTGATATTTGTAACTTCCAAAGAAAAACTTTTGCCGGAGATTCTTCCCTGATTTCAATCGTTAAAAACGAAAATCTTGCAAATATTACACCGGCTTCCGGAACCTTACGACTCTTCAAGATGGTTGATAATAGTCGGTAGAAGTAAGAAATTAGAAAATATATAACAATTATTTGTTAAACTCTTGAAAATGATTAAAAAAAATGGTGACATTCAAAGATGATGAAACGTGGCAACACCGTAATGCGGGAACTTGTTTTCGATAGGGTTGGTACTCATGCGTTCTGTTCTTCGAGCAGCTACTTGCGCATCGTACTGTTTACATCAAACAGAAAATTTATATGCGAATGAAAGCAGATATCCCGACGTATAATAAATACCGGTTTAGAGGAAAATTAGTGTCAGAATCACATTATAAACGAAAGCAAAGAGTATCGAAATTTGGAAAAAGAGGAGAAGGTTTCAATACGCCAGTGAAGTGAAAGAAGTCAACGAAAAGTTGGATCATTTATAATAAAGTTAATCCATTAAACTATTATTTACAATATTGGCATTTCAATAAAAACCTCTGCCCGGAAATAGTACACAAGTTTTATAAGAATACCGTAAATTAAATAGCGCGCCACGCAGCATGCAGTGCAACGTTGCCACGTCTCAGTAGTCATATGGTCGCGAAACTCCAGGATAGATTAATTTTTTTTACTCATTCTTGAATTTCTCGAGAACGGGTCAGACGATCGCGTTCAAATTTTCGGTGGACATTGCTCTATACATATTTTACACACCAGATTTTTTCCAAAATTTTTTTATATTCGGTTCTTTGCTTTTATGATCCACACATCCAGTAATATGCCCATTTCTCACAAGAACGCGTGTTAAACTTTTAACAGCTATAAGTTCTAAACGAGTCAGGATATCGAATAGAAACTTCACAGATGTTTTCGGGATGATAAAAGCTATAATCTCTGAAAATTTCAGAACTTTCTTATAATTTTGACATAAATGAAATACGTCCTTAATCCTCATTTTTAGAGTTCGAGTTACATCGTTTTTCAGGCATTCGCATTTTCGGTTCGTCTTATGCACACGTGTGTTTCATAATTCTTTTCAGTAAGTGTAATTTAGGCTATCTGAAGGGAAACGTTTCCTTTACCTTAGACCTCTCCTTCAGATTTTTATTGTTCCTGGCATTGGCCCAGACTCTCGGGGAAACCAAGGAAAACTTGAGTGAGGAACAACCTCTTGATTATTAAGCGCTCGATGCACGGCATAATCTACATAAACATATATATAGGTATATAGAAGTAAACTAGATAACTAGTATGTACGTATAATGCGTAATAATTAACCTAAAGGTTGTGTCGAAGAGAGATGAGATCTGTTCCAATATTCGGAATTCGGAAGTTTTATTTCCAATGTTACGCCATAGATGGCGTGCGCTCGTCACACTGTAGGGATATGCTGCGATCCGTGTATACAATTACTTTTATAGGAAGTCGCGAGACACTCTCAATGATAGGGTAAATATTGATTTATTATTTGAACGTACAATAAAGTATTTATTTGTTTTAAGCGATGAGTGCTAACGAACGCTGAAATACTCTAGGTGGCTAAGACTAGACTGCCCTACGCCTTACCGTAGCGCTGCGTTCGTCTACTCTTCTTCGGCTTAAGGCTTATTCTCATGTATGGCGAGTGTGTTGTTTTGGTTCGGTCGATAAGTACGGGTTGTGAGCTTGCTCTCCACAGTTTAGATGTGACGAGCGCACGTTCGGCACATATCTGCCATCTATGGTGTAATATTTGAAATAAAACTTGGAGCGAATTCCGAATATTGGAATGGCAACTCATCTCTCTTCGACCCGACCTTTAAGTTAATTGTTACAGATTGTAAATATATACTAGTTACTTAGTTTACCTGCTTATTATCTGTGACGAAATTGTCCTATAACGCTTTTTTAACGCAATAAACAGGTGCTTTTCCTTCTCTCGCTTCTCACTCGTATACTCTATGTATTTCAAAATTGCTCTCGCTATACATAGCTCAGGTCTAACTGTAAGGGATAATTTCGAGGAAAGTCAAATTTCACTGTGTCTGTCAATTGTCCTTTTATTGCTAAAGCTATATTACATCGAGTCTTTGATTTTACTCGCATCGAGGTTCGGGAGTCACTGATTCCCTCTCTGTACATGCCGAACCAGCGTTCATTGTCGTCGCCCATAGGGGGCAAATTTTAAATACGGTACCTCACATTACGGCCCTTCCTGACTTTAGACCATCCCGGGCTACATTTGTGTTAAGGGCCCCTCCACTTTTTTTTTGTATAAGTTTCTGTCACTATCATGAAATCGTCCAAGTATGCTACCACGTCGGCCTTGCCAATAAACTCTTTCAATACCTGATTGACTCACCGCTGGAATGTAGTTGGGGCGCCCTTCAACCCAAATGGCATCTGAACATATTCGTAGTGGCCCATTGACGTGACAAACGACGTATACATGATTGACTCCTCCACCATGCCTACGTGATGGAAATCAATCAATCCTTCAAACCGAGAAGAGTAGAGTATCGTTTATCATGCAAAATCTCGAGTTGATCCTCTATAAGGGGTAAAGAATAATTATCTCGAAGAGTTAAGTGATTAAGTGCCCTATAGTTGACACACATTCGTATCTCACCGTTCTTGTTCCTCACAAGAACGATTGGCGATGCGTACTTCGACTGACTGGGCTATGATAATCCTCTTTTTTAGCAGTCCATTGATTATTTCGTGTACGAAATAATTAAGTAACGACATATGACAGCCTACGTGGTTGAAAGTGCAAGGGTGGATGATCATTCAACGTCAGTTTGAGCTCCACTTGCACTTTCGGTTCTTTTGGTCGCGCAAACCCCATAGTGTTACCTAAACATCTCTCCTAACTCCACTTGTATTTCAAACGGTAGTATCACAGGGTTTAATTTAAGTAAATCCGCAAAATCTTCCTCTGGTGTAGACAGATCGATGCTGATTATGTTCATCACCCTGGTCGCGTAATCGCTTGCCGATTCCCTAAAGCCAAGACCGAACCTCTTCAAAACATCTCTGTCTAGAACTACCGGCGAGATCATCGTGTGGTCGAGCACCACCATTAATTGCACATTATCCTGACATTTACCATTCATTTTTCTAACACGGTTTACCGTTTCGAGTATAACTAGGCTACTACTATAAATTCCACGAAATTTGTTACAACTTTTATCTGCGCTATCAATTAAATGACCTGGTACATAACATACTCTAATAAAACTTCCCGTATCCAATAGAGTCTCCAAAATTATTTTATTTTCACCATCGACAACGCTCATCGTAATTGTTACGCGTCTAAAATACTCATCCTCCTCAAACGGAGCTGGGTTCACATTACTGACTTGAGTTTGCTTCTTTGGGCAGTCCCTTGCCCGGTGTCCCCGGTTGCAAACTCCCCGGTGAAGTAGGCTCCATTCCCCTTTGGCAGCTCTGGACACTGATATTTAAGGTAACCCTCCTTATGGCAGTGGAAGCATTGGCGGGTTGGTCGTGCATCAGTGGTACTTCCAGTAGTCGAACTGCTTTGCGGCGGTTTGCTCCCAGATTTGCCATGGAATGGCTTAGAGCGATTCCAGATGTCCTCCTTGCCGTAGCGAAGAGAGATCTTCTTGAAGACTTTCAAGATCGGTGCCTTGTTATCAAAGCCTTGCATGTGAGCTTAGTTCCGAAGATGAGGATCTGTAATCTCCTCAATAACGTAATCGACAATCTCTTCCTCAGGCACTGGGACTTGATTGGCTAAAGTGATCTCGTCATGGTACTATTCGCCGAAGATTTTGCTTGCCTTCCACTGTCTATTTTGAAAAGTCGGCGGAGCACTAATTTGTTCGCCCGATGGTCAAACGTTGTTCGCATCTCGTTCAACAGCTGAGCCACGTCCATTTCCAGGTGCTCCGGTTTGGAGTGAAACCACTCTAATGCAGCCCATTTCAGCCTTGAGCTCCGACCATTATTCGAGTCAAGTTGTCTTCTAGACGATATGTGGACCTTAACAGGGTCAGTTGTTTTTCCCATTACCAAAAAACATCACGGGCTCCGTCGAAATCGCTCAGTAGGTCCACCACAACTCTAATATTGACTCTTTACTGCTCGTTGCTTATTTCTGGAGATCGATTGGTCGATCGAGCTATCTCAAGCTCTTGTTGTGTCAGCTCTAGCTCTCTCCGGATAACGGCAGCTGCTGGTTCCTGCTGGAAAGACCTCTGACTATTTCGCACACTAGGTTTCGCAATCTCACGCCGTACTCCTGGCACTGCTCAAAATATGTACACAGCCCTATTGTGGCGTCACAAAGCCTCGTCGCAAATCACGTGATTTTGAACAGTCCGTTACTTCTGGTACCTGTCAACCCTTAGCATGGATTATGGCTCCTCCAGGATCTTTACCGATCCCTCACCATGTTCTGTCACGACTGATTTCCATCCATTTATTTAGGGCGCCAGTTCGATCCTCCTACGGATTCCTTTATAGTTTCATGATCCTTTCAGATCAGGTTTACTCGGCTCTGTTAATTCGTCGATTCCTTGGATAATCCTACTGCGTACTCGTCATGAGCGGTCTTGATATTTTCCTCTTCTGCATTCACCAGTGTACTTCGTTATGACTTTGCACCGGCGCCCACGTTTAACGGTTACTCGATCACGATCGTCATTTTCTTGTTCTCGAATGCCACGAATCCTACCGAATTTACCGAAATCCGTTTTAACCTTGCTGATAACTGTGGGCTAAAGATTGTGACGACAAATAACAATAAAAATAGGGCGAAAAGCGAAAAGGAATGGAAAGTATAGAGAAGGTAGAAAGATACGCGAAGTTACTATACGATTATATGACAGTCCAGCTGTACGTAGCCACAGCCGATTTTTCGTCTACAAATGACTCTTTCCCAAATTTCCTGAGCCTACGCAATATGAAAGAAGCTAGAATTCACGAAATGGCTAATGGGCGCCAGACGCACCGTTGCGTCACGATACGTAAAGGGACTCACCGGAAAAGAGGAGAAGAGGTCCGACTAGCAGGAACGGAACGAAAAGGTATAGTAGAGAGGCTGAGTTGACGCAGATGTTAAGTTGGGGAAGATAAGAGATCGAAAGAGGAAGAAGAGATTGAAAATACGCTAATTTTGTAACAGTAACAAGAATAATAAGATGGCCCTTCATTCGGAATTTGGTCAAAATTAACAAAATTAACAATTTCGAGAAATAATAGGAACAGAAATATAAATCACGTGATACAAAGTCCACTGTAGGACACGTGAAACAAAGACTCGATAGAAAATAAATAACACGCTATACAAGGTCCTTTACGAGACACGTGAAATAATTTCAAAGACAAAATATGATTTCTAATATTAATCGAGAAAAGATACGTTACGCAAAAAGATACGACATAGGAACTACGAAATTAGAAGAGGTAATGCGAAGATAACGTCGACAAGCTCTATAGGGTCACCCAGACGACAAGCTAAATTCAATTATTACATTTCAGAATTACAAAAGTGATTAGAGGAAGACACGGAATCTTTTCTTGACTGGCGAAACACGAACATCTCCTAGGCCGAAACCGAGAGAAACGAAACGAGATAGAACCAAGCGTGTTTATGCACGGAAGCCAAAAGAGAAAAGATTTCGTCCTTTTTACAAAAGTTTCTTACCGTAAAGTTACATTTCGATACTGTATGCGAGACAACTACTTATACGGAACTGGCCAAGACGGCTACCGAGAAACGAATGGCGACACGCTAGCGAGATCGCTACCAGCTCGATCTTATTGTTAGACTATAAAGTAGTGCACTTTTTGGCCAATCAATGTCGCGGAAGAATCTGTCACTTGTATCACTACGCGCAAATATGGAAGCATACCGATGGACTTGAATTAAAAACTACAACGAAATTATTTCGGAAACGATATATCACCAATAACCCTTCACGAGAAGGACGTAATAAAGTCTGTATTTAATTTCCGGAGCCTCACTGTAATCGACAGAACTCAATACGTGGAAGGATGGCTAAAACTTGTATAAATTAATCCCGTCACGGCCTAACCGGCGATATAACATCACGTCTATTCGGTCGACCCGGGATTTTCAGAATTGTCACATGCTCGCTGCTGTAGCTGTGGGTGTCCAGGTAGCTCTGGTGGTGATCTTCGTCCAGATCAAGTCGGGACGGTTAGGTGGCGGAGAGTCATGATATATCACGCCGGGATAGCTACTGCTCCCTTTTCTCTTCAGTAGCTCAGATAACCCCATCTCGAGACATTAGTACCGGCGGTAACAAGAAGATCGGTAGAGTTCATGGTTATTTCTTCCTGGGTGCCGACCCCCTACTCAATCCGGGAATCGTCTGCGGTGGGGTGGAGACGTGTGATTTGGATCGTCCTCCACTATCCCAGCTGTATCCTTGTAGCGATTCTCCTCCAACAATGTGAGGATTTCCGAGGTTGTAGTCGGATTCGCGACACATGAAATATTTTTAACGATAAAATTAATCTAATTCTAATTGACAAATTCATCGGAATCGTGAAGTTCTTGGCCGGTACACAACGGGAATTTCCTAAAAAGGGGCGATAATACACCCCGAAATAGAAACATGACAGTTAACCAATACTGCATTTGTGACGTAAATAATAACGTCACAAGATATACTATCCCACTTCTGAAATTGTAAGGGATAATTTCGAGGAAAGCTACGTTTCACTGTGTTTGTCGATTGTCCTTTTATTGCTAAAGCTATATTACATCGAGTCTTTGATTTTACTTGCACCGAGGTTCGGGGGTCACTGACTCTTTCTCTGTACATGCCGAACAAGCATTCATTATCGTCGCCCATAGGGGGCAAATTTTAAATACGGTTTCTCGTTGTGACTCGTTGTCGAGACTACCAGTAGAAACCCAAACGTTCAAAACTGCAATAATAACCGTGACGAACAACCAAATCTCGTGTAACAATGATTTGGATTGGGACAGTGAAATAGCGTTGCTAAAGTCTGCCCAATGCACAAACCAAGATCTTCGCGACCGGAAAGCGAATGAACCGGAAAGTGTCTTAACAATCAGAGACCTCGCGTGGATCTAAACCGAAGACGGATATAAATTGTTTATACCCGCCGCATTCGCAGATAAATGGATTGCGAAAGCGCACTCTTTCTTAGCGCATTACGGCACCGATAAAGTCATTGCGTTCCTAAAACAGTTTTGTCTGATAAATAATCTGGAAAGACTGACTAGGGATATAGTAGCTGCTTGCGAAATTTGTCAATATAGCAAATACTACACTAGAGCTTCCACCGGCGATCAATATTACGATTTACCGGAAGGACCCGGCGAAAAAATCTCAATAGATTTATACGGACCGCTTCCGATCGCGAAACACGGTTATCGGTATATTCTAGTAACCCTAGATCACTTTTCGAAATTGACGCAACTCTATCCCATGCAAAAGCAGACCGTCGAAAATATTATCTCCAGACTCGAAGAGAAATATTTTACCGAATGGGGTAAGCCCAAAAAGATCTTATCCGATCGCGGCAGACAGTTCCTTTCCACCGTATGGAAGAATTTCGGTTTGAGGCATAAAATAGAGTTAATAAAGACTACGCCGTACAATCCGCAGAGTAACCCAGTGGAGCGCGTCATGCGGGAACTTGGCAGACTAATCCGAGTATACTCGCACGAACATCCCACTAGATGGCAGTTAGTGCTACCGCGAGCATTAGCGGTAATGAACGGAACAGTACACTCTAGTACCGCGTGCGTCCCGTGGCAACTACATCGCGTAGGCCAACCGCCATTGCGACTGCCAGTGGAGTTTGTCATCCCGGAGAGCGTCGACACCGACATGGATACCTGTAAAAGGAAAGCGAAAAATCAACTAGCTGCTGCGGCAGAAAAGAGGTACAAGCAATTTATAAAGCGAAATAAACCTGTGCATTATAAAGTAGGAGACTTAGTATTGCGCAGAACTCACAAACTGTCAAGCGCAAGGGACCAAATTAATCGTAAAATTTGCCTATTGTACGAGGGGCCCTTTACAGTAGCTACGATTCCTAAAAGAAACGTTTACGAGTTAATAGATAACGCAGGAAATAGCTTAGGAACATATAACGCTAGACAATTATGTCCTTTTAGGCAGAGGAAAATCGGCATAACGAGCGCCCGTGTCAACCGCTTGGAGGTCGCTGAGCAACCAAGGGCAGAGAAGTCCGTAAAAAGAGTTACCACCGAATTAATGGGCAACAAGAACGACTTGGTCATTATTCTGCAAATCGGCAACCGATACTATCCGGCGATAGTCGACACTGGAGCGCAAATCTCGGTAATGGACCAAGAGCTCGCAAAGAAAATAACAGTGATCAAATCTACTACCGTCAATTCGTCTATAACTACGCTGAAAAAAGAGGAAAAGATTCCGATGAGAAGCTTAGATACCATAATATTCGGAATCGAGTCAAGTGCGTACCAATGGAGCTTTTGCACAGCCGAATTGGGCAATAATGGCATAATCCTCGGAGCGGATTGGTTGATAGAAGTCAGCGCCACGGTAGACCTGAAAGAGTATAGGTTAGAAATAGACCGATCGAAAGCGCGACACTTACCAGTACAGCCAATCCGGCTCAAGCACGCGTTGCGCACCACTGCGACACCGCGGAACCCCAAGTTGGGCGACACTGCCGAAACGAATCCGGTAGGCGGCACGCAGGTAGCGGCAGGGCGAGCGCGCGAGCGATTCTCGCAGCGTGGTCAGTTTGAACGAAGTTTGCTGACAATAAGCACATGCGATGTAGTAGCCATGAGCGATACGGACGAAAAGAACGGCGTAGAAACGTTCGAGGAGATCGTGCGTTCCTTGGAGCAGTTAATCGGGCCAGCGGGCGATGAAGCCAAATCAGTAGCAGAAGCGATCGAGCCAATTGATAGTGGTAAAAAGCCAGATTTTGACACCGCAGTATATCCGTCCATGCTGCGTTAGGCTGGTGCAGATTTCGGATCGCCAGATCCAAGCCAGCATGCAGGAGAGGAGATACCCTAGGAGGGAAAGAAAACCCCGGGAGATCCCGAACGCATACATCGGCGACATGGACCAGCTACCGTTGGCGGACCAACCTAGAAGTACTAGGAACGACCAAGGACGCGCCAACGATACGTTAAGTATCTCGACGAGCTCAAGAAAGGGAACACAGTGAAAAGATGGGTTCCCTGGAAACGCGCGATAGCTAGAGAGAAGCGCGTGGAAAAGTTCCGCCAAAGGATCGAGGGAGGCGGAAGTACAACTTCCGACAGCGAGTCGGACGAATAGGCTTAAGTGTATATATAAAATGTAAAATAGTATTGTTTTTTTATCAAATAGAGCTTAGCCTAGAACAAAGTTTGTCAGGGTATGTTTATGTATATTCATTCCTCGCTATTAATATACGTTTTGTTTAAGAAAAAACACCTACACTGATCATTTGACGAGTAAACCCCGTGATAGGGTATATCCCTAAACAAAAAGGGGGAGAATGTGACCGACGTCATGTCTCATGTAGTAACGTAGGATTGCGTAGTGTCCGTTATGTCGTCCGTCACATGGACAATGGTCAATGACCAAATATATAGTATTTGTAGGGTCCTTGATCATAAACAATGGCCATCCGCCAAACCTGTACTCGACAGGCAATAGGTCGGTGGTGGCACGCGACTCATAAAACCATAAACATGGATTATTTTCGGGAACAGGGAAAAATTATCGAATATCCGCAAGGATCGAAAAGCTCTTCATCGACCAATGTTACGGATAGCAACCAACCCAGTTGTTCGATAAAACCGCGAATCTGATAATTATTAAGAAAGATTTGCCGTTACCGAAAATACCAGCGGCTTACCATCTCAGGAGATAACTGCTAAGTGAAATTAGTACCGATGGCAACCGATAGATGTCGACAGCAGGTACAGCCATCTGTAGGACATAATAGGAACTAACCGATAATTGCAACAATCGGCAATAGTTATTAACATTCAGCACTACTCGCCAAACCCGATCGCCGAAGGGAACTAGCAAATAACGATTAAATTGTTATAAATAAAACGATAGCTAGAAATATTCGACGGTCGAGAATATGTTGCGTATGCCGCACCCCAGCATGAAAGGTCAGCATCGGCAGGCGCCATGCAACAGCGCGAACTTGTTAATGTACAATTTGAACTTGTTAATTAAATATTAATAAAGTTTTCACGTAACCGAATAACCGTGAATATAATTGGCGTACGTGACCTAAAGCTAAAGTAATGACCGACAAACGACAATAATAAGGTCATGTAACTCTATGGAAAGTTTTGTAAAATGAATTTGTGAAAATCATATATTGTAACTTTCTAGCTTTAAGCAAATTTTAACAATAATTTTAAGGATATCCGCCAGTACATTAACATGTAACGAACATTGTTAATAACAGAAACACACATATAGTCCTATCCTTGGCTTAAGATTTGGTAATGTAAAAAATAGAAATAAGAACCGCTGTGATTGCGTCATATGCCAGAGTTACCACCGCGATTAAGGGCCGTAATAAATGTTTGTACGCGTCGATTCTTTATTTGTTATGTAAATCAGGGTACAAATTCCGTGTTGCGCATATTTTAAGTGTGCGAACAATTATTTGTTTAAAGGCGGGCATCGGCCGACGCCATGTGTATATTTGTTTTGTATCGTAAAATAGTTGTTCGCGTAAATGTAAAAAGTACTATAATTTTGCGTAACAGCGCTTAGGTGCGGGAAGCCCCTATAAAAGGAGCCGCGCCGCCGCCATAAGAAAGTCTGATTGAATTTGCGCGAGCGACGACGTCTCGAGTCACGAGCGTAGAATTCAATCTTCGGGGCATTATAAAGCGTGCGAATATAATCAAGTATCCTGTCTATTGCGGAATATAACATTTGTACGTTGTAATCGCGCTGTGCTTAAACACGCGAGTGTAGTGTCAGTGTTAATAAACCATTGGTTATTTAATCTGCGTGTGTTAAACATTTGATACAACCAATCTAGAGCCAGTGGGCATCCTTATCCTTCTCAGAATAAAAGGGGGAGATTCAGATAAAGGAGCATTCACGACACGCAACGTTAACGGGCAATTTCCGAAATCGGTAGCAGGGGAAAATACTCATTTTTGCATTGCCGCGTGATCCGTTTGGAGTAAAAAAGGGTTCCGAGGGCAGTTCCGCGTCAAAAGTAATCTCCGGTGTATCGGGCATTTTGTACGCATATGTCCTGCGGGAGATTGCCAAGGAACTTATACATCCCATCTCCATAAGTGACGGGTTTAACGCATGGACATTCTTAGTAACGCCATTGCCCTGATTGCTGATTAGTCCACAATCGTGAGGCACGTTTGTTCTCATTTCCTGAAAACCGAATCGAGTCTGTCGTGTGGGGTGGTTACCGCGCGAGTGATATAACGATACGGCGCGCCATCTATTGGGTGTAATACGAACTATAAAGTTAGTCGTAGAGTTCCGTGTTCGGTAAGGAAGCAATCCCGGCGTGATTCTGACCACGTCGTTAGGGGGAACCTAAATACAGTCAGGATAAAACAGTTTAGGCGTGTACTGATACCGGTAGTGCCTTCGAGGACGAGCGACTTGCCAAAGGAGCACTCGCGAGGACATCCGTCGGATAAGAAGGGATCGGGACTACAGCAGCGCCATCTACCGCCTCGAGGAGAAGGCGAACCGACCTGGGGATAAGCTCGGTCGAGGAGTGGATTCAACGGAGTGCATCCACGGGCGAGTCCGACGTTGCCGACCGTCGACACCAGAAGGGAACCGCGAGTTCACCTGGGAGCCCCAAAATCCGTATCAGGCTAGTGGCCTCCATAGGAGTTTGAGATACTTCGACCCGTGAGAGGGGGGACACAATACCTCGGAGCCGATATTCTCGAAAGACTCCTCCAGAGAATTCGGCCAACCGGTCAAAGCAGTCCGAAGATTGCAAACCGGCGACACGTGCCGCGGAAAACAGGCGCCATTGTAGGAGAGCCCCTGCGGATAACATTGCTGGGTGAACGTTCGAGCTGGCGACCGTGGAGAAATCGAAAAACCGAAAAGACTACACGGATCCTTCGGATCGAAGCCGCTGGTCATTGCGACCAGAACATAACGGGACGTAACATTCCCCGAAACTAACTTTTTCCCGGAAGAGACTACATATGCAAAAACTTCCGGAAGCTTGAGCCGGCAGCCGGGCCCTCGGCAGAGGAGTCGCTGCCCGAAGATAGCGCAGGAATGCAGCTGCCCGGTCACACCCTTTCCGTTACTTGTCAAACTTGCCATTTGATTGGCGTTAGCGGACAACAAAAACGTAAGGCGTGACTCTATAACAATAAGGAAGCGACAGTTGAAGAGACGGGTGGAACCGGGAGGACGTGGAAACGGCCCAATCCCGGGTGCTCCATTTGCGCACGGCCCTGACTGGCGGCTGCGGCAGTCCCAGGGTTCGTATTCTTGGTGGGTTGCCTTACAATTAGATTTCGGTTCATGTTGTCCTCCGTAGCGGTAATGTCTTCAAAATGCTCTACAGTCCTTCATAATAGCCGTGGCGGCAGGTGATGTCGCTCCAAAACGTCGTAAACGGGATCATAGTGTCGGGTACGTAGCGTAAAAGAAAAGAAAGCAAAAGTCAGGGATCGTAAATAATAAATCGCGATGTCAAAGGACGATAGATAAGATGACACAAAATTTTGGGAGTCCGCCCTGCTTAAAATTATTTGCACTGACGTGTAGGAGCGCCGATATATCAAGCAGAGGAGTAAAGGCGGATTAGGAATTTGGAATGTGGATTTCCTCAAAATCACGTTACAGTATAAAGCGAAAACCCATATCTTCCTTTGTTCACAGTACTGCCATAGTTCTCCAGCTATTTTATTTAATTCCAGATACCGAATTCCCCCCATTTTATTGATTTAAGCTACCGCGGTGGTATTATCTATTAGTAGGTTTACCGAATTTTTCAGTTCTGAGGCAAAACATGTGAGTGCGAAAAAGGCAGCTATGAGTTCTCTGTGATTGATGTGCAGTTTCTTTTCCTCTTTGGTTCAAAAACCATGTACATTCTTGTCCTCGCAGAACGCTCCCCACCCCATGACTGAAGCATGTGAGAATATTTCTCGTTCGTATCGAAATTCTTTCAGTGGGTTGTAAGTTATTGGCAAATTTTGTTTCCACCGGCTAAAATCCTCTCTAAAATGCTCTGGTATTGTCATAAATCAATCATAATTTTCTTCGTAAAGAATTAGAGCAATTACTTTTTCTCATTTTAAATGTTTGCAGTACATGCCGCCATATTGGTCCGCCGGCAGCGTTGCTATCATTGAGCCTGTAAGTCGCGCAAACTCGTGAATCCTACAATGTTCTTTTTGATATATCTTTTTTTTTCTTTCGGTAACTCGATTCTCATTCATTTCGTGTCGATAATAAACCCAAGGAATTTACAACGTCTGTTTGGGACGATATTACTTTTCTTATAATTTATGAGAAAACCTAAGCTTGTTAGCATATTTAGAGTAGCTTCTACATTTTTCGCTCTCGCCTTCGCGACCTCTGTAATGCATAAAATATTGTCCAAATACGCTGTTGAAGCGAAACCCCGTTTTCTGCGATAATTCGTAACTGACTTGAGAATTTTTGTTGATATTTATGGACTGACAGATAGTCCAAAAGGAAGACAGGTAAATATATACAGTCTATTCTCACACTCAAAGCGAAGATATTTCCTACTTTTGTAGTGATCGGGAACCAGGAAATATATGTCTTTAAAGTCGATATTGCACATAAAAGCTCCCTGCATTAATAACTTAATCGCCGTTCCGAGATCCTCCGTTTTGAATGATAAGTCTCAACAAATTCGTTTAATCGCTTTAAATTTAAGGGGAAACGCTTCGAACCATCTGGCTTTGGTATTAAAAAATAAGTAGACAAAAACTGGCCCTCTATTGGATTGCATGATTTTACTGTTTCTGCTAGAATTAATTCTTTAATTACCAATCTAATCTCCTCCATTTCTTGATCTGATTTCATCGGGACGACCGGTGGTTTTGTCTGGGTCACCGGCTTGACAAAAGGAATCTTGTATCCCTCTATGCATTCCCGGACAAATTTATCCTGAGTAAGGTTTCTCAATGTCTGACAAAATATTGTAGTCTGCCGGCAGATTTCACAGAGTCTAACGACGTGGAATACTCTGATGCTGGTTCGAGTGATAATTCTGACGATTGTGTCTTGAAGCTCGATCCTGAGTGTCTTGTTTTGAAGTTCTCTGATCCTTGGAGTATTGTCACTGATGGTTGCCCGAATTCTTCGAAGGCGAGCGCTGGAAGTTTACTTGGTTTTTCTTATTGTTTTCCTTCGCCGTAGGTACTGGTTGGATCTTCAAAATCTTTCCCAATTTCTCGATCAAACGTGCCTCTTTGACCTTGTCACTAAAGTTATCTCCGTAGAGATAATTGCTCACCTGTGCCTTCTCTAGGAGGCTCTTACCCTCTTTCTTCATCCCTGAATTTATAAAGACTTTACGTGCCCTTGATTCGCCCCTATGCAGCTCCGACGGGAGTTTGCTCGAGTCGCATAAGCATTCTTCGTCTTCTTTTCCTTCGTTAAGCCTGCCTTGAGACAATTTTCCCACCTCGATGCTATGTCTGGATGCAGTTGAAATTCTTTCGGAATGTTTGATTCTGAATCATCACCCAAAAGCATCAAGGTTTCTTCGCAAACTTTAGGTTGTAACCGTTGGCGGTCTGGTTTTGGATTTATAACTTATTCCAGACCTCCTACCTGGTGGGATGAGGTCCTTAGTAGTTATGTCGCGTCGCAATTTATTTGTAGCGACGGCCGTTCTTACTACTTTCCCTCGTTTCACCTTGCTTCCGGTCGCCCCCAGGTCGGTTACCTGCAGCTTCGTGGTTGCCACGAAGATTTCCCGCCTTTCGGCACCTTCGTGGGGTCACACTCCGAACTCTTTTTACGGTCGCCAGCCGATGTAGTTTAACGACCTTATCGGCAGGTCTGATAACAATGTCCATGCTCTTACCTTTAAGTTAGCCTTCGGAGTATCTCAATTTCCGTTGTTGTTTTCCACAAGCTCCCTTGAACCCTTAGGATGTGGTCCCGGTTCACCCGCTATGTCTTCCTACTCCTTGCGGTGTGTTTCCGAACTTTCACTCCCAAAATTGGTTTTCAAGGACAAATGAAGGTGACCCAATTTTCTATCACAGATCACTAATTCACTTTATTGCTTGTTCTTTGTAACTTTACACATCGGTAATTGGAATAATACTCATGCCTAGTGGACTCGGCGCTCCTTTTATAGGAGGCTTCCCCCACTCCGCTCTTTGTCAGTCTATTGACTCTCTATAAATAATTAATTTAAAAATATAATATTCATGGGCTGTGCTCTACTGGTTATGGTTGTTCAACCGCGCTATGTTTGACCTTGTTCGGTTGACCTTGGCTTCTGAGTAAAGGTCACCCCATTGATTCTCCTTATGCCAGCAGTTCCCCACTTAGCTTGGCGTGTTGCTTGAGTTGACCCTTTGAAGTTGCCCTAGGGTTTTCTGTGCTGCCCTTCTCTATTTGGCCTTTCAATAGGGTTGGCTCCGTTATTGTTGACTGGCGCTTCGTTGATCGTCTGGGTGAGCTGTGTCCTTGGTGAAGGTCATCCCTAGCGTGATATGACACCCTGGTTGGCTTTGTCCTGACTCCACGATAGACGCCGCCCTTAGGCCCTTTCTTAGGACTGCCAATGGTTTGGTGCTGGCGGTCCTTTGATAGTCTGGATACGGATGTCCTTGGCGAAGATCACTCCTAGCGTGGCATGATGCCCTCGACGGACTCCTCCTGACCTCATGATTGCCACCGCCCTTAAGCCCTTCCATCGGCCCTTCAATGGTTTGGAGCTGGTAGTCCTTTGTTAGTCTGGATACGGATGTCCTTGGCGAAGGTCATTCCTAGCGTGGGATGATGCCCTCGACGGACTCCGCCTGACCTCATGATTGCCACTGCCGTTAGGCCCTTCCATCGACCCTTCAATGGTTTGGAGCTGGTGGTGAGTTTGACTAGATTGGTGTCCCAGCCCCCTGGGTCAGTCTTTGTTCTCTTTTTCTTTTGACTAGTTTTTTTGGTTGTTTCCCCATCAGGAGAAGCTGTATGTTGGCTTCTTCCCTGTTGGGTGTTGCATGATTTGGAGTTGAGGTGGTGGGGTTCCACCCCTCTCGTGGGCCTTTTCCTCTTCACCTTCTGGTCTTTTGGTGACGGCCACAAGGTATCGTATTAGCTTCAGAATTTTTAACTATATGTTCCAAATCCTTTGATTCTGAAAATTCTGCGTCCACTGTCTGTGGTACTGACAGGACTGAGACTGGACTCACCGTATTGTCCATCAAGGAATCTCCTGTAGGACAGAAAAAAGGGAAAAACTTGTATACTACAGGTTTTGTTTTACCTCTAGTGTAAGCCCCTGATACATCATCGGAAATAATAATGCGCGAACCTGTCTCACCCCTCGTGTGACCTTTGTCGCCAAGGGCTTGCTAAGAAAAACAAAAGAAAGGTGGGGAACAGATTGGGAAGGTAGACTTACCGTCATTATCCACTTCTTGCGATGGTTTTACTACATTTTGTTACGATTGTTCTGTCGAATCTTTCAAAACCGGTTTCGAGTGTGTTTTTACCGCATTATTCGACGATGACGACTTCAACGAAAACTATTTTTCTTTATGCGTATGTCTGCCATCTTGAGAAACGCCACGTCTCCAGCATACCTCTTTTTCAATTTCTCGTAATTTTCCCAATAAAACGATCATCAGTCTTCTTTTCCTTTGTAGAACTTCAGGCTGGATAAAAACTACTCCGGTGAAGCCGGGGTCAACAAAAGTTCCAGAAAGGCGAGTCCTAACGCCGTCTCGAATTTACAAGTCGACGGTTTCCAGCAATGTGGAATTTACTAAATACTTAAATGGTACTAAAGTTGTAAATCGGAACCGGAATATAAATAGAAATTGTCAGCACTATCGTCCTTTGTACTTAATGCGAGCGCAAGGAAATTGACTCGTGAAAAGCGGTAGCCAAGCCGGCGGGGCAGAAGGCCTAGCCGGGTACGTTTCTATACTGCCAAAAATACGATATCACCAAGTATGATCAAAGGGTTTACCCCAAATGATTCAAAAAGGGGAACGAAAAACAGAACGGTATGGGAGAATGGCGAGAAAGGGTCCACCAAGGCTCTAACAGCCAGTTTCCTTCCTTCCTTCCTTTTCTCTTTCGTTCTATCTCTATCAGTTTTTTTTTCTTTATATTGTTCTTGGACACGCGCACGAGCTAAGACGCTTCAGACAATAATGGTGTCGTCTCGATTAATTGCCATAGGAGCCATAGGTATTTCTCCCAACTTACCTACTTTTTCGGGAACTTTCTCCTTTAAGGGATAAATTCCCATACATTTCGGACGGGAGCGGCAAAAACGGTAGTGCGGCCCTAATTCAAATCGGTACGATGATTGTCGAAGTTCCCGACGACGCGTATCCGCTAGGCTGGTGGGGAGGGTCCCTGGCTCGATGATCGACGATCTTAGGCAAGCTTTCCCGACGGCGGTCCCGATGGTGAGGCTGCTGTCAAGGCTGGCGGCATCTGTTGTCAGGGCTTTCGAAGACGGCTGATCTAGACCGAAGACAACCGAAGTCTGGCCGCTCGGTAACTTCCGGCTGGGACAGGCGAAGCAAGGCTGATGGGTCTCGCGGCGATGGGACGGTCCTGGTGACTTCCCGGCGGACACTTGAGGTACGCAGACCCGGAGATTGCTCGGCCCCGCGATTTGTTGCTGAGGGTACATCCTGCTCCCAGGTCGACGTCAAAGGCGGCGATGATCCGTGATGGCGTCCCTTTTGGACGGCCAGCCGAAGTGTTTAGGAGGCCCATGGCGGGTCCTCATTTTGCCTTGTAGTGAGCCCTGCAGGCGAGGCCTTACAGAGTCCTTTAGCTTGGATGGCGATATGGGACGATACGACAGGCGATACAGAATTTTCATTCAAGTCTTCTTGAAGCGGTCTTTATTTGATCGTCTTCGTGCTTCTAACGGGAGCGAGAGTCAGTCATCTTCGTCTGGCTCCCGTTGTCAGTAGACGGCAAGTGTATATCGGAAAGAAGAGAAGCAAAAAGGCGGCAGTAAAATTTCCTTAACGAAAACGATAGTAACAATAGGAGGATAGGCGACGCTTACAAACGAAAGGAAGTTCAGAAGTTAGACACTGTTTACGATAATCTTATAAGTAGAGATCTTGTATGTAGCGTCGGTAATGATTTCCCTAGTAATCAACGATTTTGTAATCGAAGGATCTAGAATCACGTCACAATACATACATATATATATATATATTGGGGGGGGCAATATTGATTCGTGGATCTTCTGCTTGAGGGGATAACCAGGAATGTCTCCCACCACATACCGGTCTAGGTCGAGCTTTTTGAGAATCTGATAAGGTCCCAAGTACTTCTTACTGATCTTAGTACTGCCATTCATTGTCGGGGCGGTTTGCTGGATCATTACAAAATCTCCTTTTGCGAAATCAGGGCAAGGTTTTCTTCGTTTGTCGTAGTAGTCTTCATTGTATTTTTGACTGGCCACGATTTCATTTCAAACTTGGTCCTTCATTTTTGATCGTTTGTTGTTACATTTATCTATAAGTAGGCTTTCGCCAATGTTGTCCTCCAGGATATTGAGGTTGCTATGTCGCAACTTGAATCCAAACATGACTTCGGCTGGACTTCTCCTGATGCTTCTGTGTGTTGCAGTATTAAGCGCTAGTGGGACCTTTCCTAATATTTCGTGCCATTTGTCCGGTCGCTCGGTCAGTTTCCAAATAGCTGGCATGTCTGTCCTATTATATCGCTCGATTTGCCCGTTAGCGCGGAGAGTCTGGATTGCGACTTTGACGTGTTGGATTTCGTAACTATCACAGAACGAGTGAATTCTTTGCTGTTAAACGCAGTACGTTGATCTGACAGTAATCTTTTCTGAGCTCCAAAAACTTTGAAGGTGGATTTTAAGATCTTAATTGCCTCGTCTGTGTTTCTAGATATTACGGCTTCTAATATGATAAATTTACTGAATCCTGCGATAATGTCAAAGATGTAACATATTTGTGTCCCTTGGTGGTTTCAATAGAGGTCCTACGTCATTAATGTGTATTGTATTCCAGGATTGTGAGCCTTGATCGATACTATGCAAGTATCCTTGTTTAGAATTAGCAATTTGGTTGTACTCCAAGCACGGGATGCAATTCGACAGGCATTTTTTTTACATATTTTCTGATGTTACGCGAGTATCAAGTGCGTTGTAGTTCGTCAATAGTCTTATCGGCGCTCAGGTGAGTTTAGTTCTTCATGGATTTTCATTTCTAGATTGTGCCGCATTCGTTTAGGGACGACAAATCGGTGCCTACTATTAATAATCCTGAATAATTTGCCATTGACAACAAGATTATCAGGTAGGCATTGTTCGCCTTTATCTACTTTAACTTTAACGGCAATGATCTCAGGATCAGTATTTTGGGCAAAATATAGTGCATAACATTTGTCATTGGATACGGTGATTGTAAAAACTTGGTAGCATCGATTCAAACCATCAATGTGGTCCATTTTATCTCCCTTTCGATGTTGTATCTCATCAATAGACTCCGCCGAGTCTCGCGCTAAGTACAAGCAACCGGCTGTACAGGGCACGGCTCGTAGAGACTCTTTACCCGAGTCAACACTTATACCTGTGTTTGGAATGAAATGTCTTATGGATCGCTATATATGAGAAAAAGTTATTGATACATTCACTATAGGAATTGAGGGTTTTTGTTTATGGGATCAGTGAATAATGTGTTTCCAATGGAGTTATAAATTTAGTGTTTATTATAAAGACTATTATGTTATTTAAAACAAACAAACGTTCCAACCAGTGAGCTCGCATTACGATGTAGATGCTAGTAGTCTCTTCAGTATTTTATTAGACGACTCGCACGCCACCTCTATCGCTCGCTAGCGCCACGCCTTATTTTTAAACACTAAAATAATTCTATTGTGATTCTTCACAAGCGTTCTGAATCGATTGCCACCAAGATCAATACGATTCGTGTACGAGATCAGGGCGTATTAAGATTGCGAGCGAGATGATTTTATTTCAGTTCCGTCGTCGTCGTCTTCGGACGTCCATCTACTACATAATCGATGGCGCTGATTAAAAGACGCGGTTGAGTCTTGTGCCAAACACAGGCAACCGCCGCTAGAGGCAAGGCGACGAAGCAAGTAATGTAACTGCGTGTCATTAATGACGTTCTACTTGTGGACGCCGTGCGGTGAGATAAGGGAGGAGAGTGAGCGGTGATTGTTTACATACTTCGGCCCATGCGTGTAACGGAGAGAGCACTACGATACAAGCGAGAAACAGAACCTTGCCCGAGCAACACTAGCATCACATTGCCGACTCGTTCGTACTAGTGCTCTGCGAAAAGTACGCAACGAGCGATGCTTTGGCGTTTCGCTCACACCATAATACCCTCTCTGTTGCGCGCACGGCCTGAGGTACGTAAATAATTCTGCTCACTCTCCTCTCTTATCTTTACCACATGGCGTCTATAAGCTGAACACCATTAATGACGCTGTGAGTGCAATTGTGTTTCGAATCAATGAATAGAAGATATATTATGATATCTTTCGGTAGACAGTATATACAGGGTGATTTATTAGAAACAGGGGTCCTAATTTATTATAATAACTTTGCATATAACTTGAGATATCTTGAAAACAAAATCCTTACTCATATAGGCTTTGTTAAATTATAACATCAAGAGACTCGATCGAGTCTGGCGCCAAGTACATGCAACCAGCCGTACGAGCAAGTGACAAAGTCTCTTTACCCGAGTTAACTCGCCTTATACGTGCTAGCATAGGCAACGAAAAGCGGCGGCTCGACGGCCGAGGCTCTTCTATTTGAAATATCTCTATATATCTGCTCTGAGACGGCTGGATCAGTTTTCAGTTTCAGTTTCGTTGTCGTCGACCCATTTTTCTCGAAGGCACTCGCATATAGAAAAATATAGTTTGACGTCTTTCACAATCAGTGATACAGTATATACAGTGTGGTTGTCACTTCAAGATAGAGGTACTTTGTTTTTATTTGTGTCACCGAGTACAAGTCTTGTTCGTGAATGAATCGCTATCGTACATTTCTCGGCTAATATGCCTTTTCCCCTTCTCCCTTTTTCACATTTATCGCTACAGCAACGTTTACGCGGAATGTCCGTCGCCTATAAGGCACTGCGCAGAGAACGCCCTCTAAAACAGGATATTAGAGGAAATTTCTAAACACCCCGCGAGTCTAATCGATCTTCGGGTTTTGCTCGTTTAGCCAAGAATGGCCCCGGGTCAACCTTGCGATTTCTTCCCGTGCATGCAGTGACCTTCAAAACTCGGGTAGCGTATTGCCACCCTAATGAGGTCATTGACAGCCTCAGGTCGACCTCTGGTCTTCCCTAGCTGGGGCTTCATAGCTGCGACTTCGCCTTAGCACATTTGCGCACAACCGAGTCCAGCCTGTCGAAATATCTCTCACCCTTATTTAAGGGTGTTCCCGATACTACTTTGCTTTCTTCGCGCCTCTTTTCCCATATTCTTATTTATAGTACAGAGACAGTTAGATTTAGTCAGTTCCGCCGCAACGCATCACCTCTCGTACATTATCGCTTCTATCTAACAACTGATCGATTAAATGACACTTACCTCTTCAGTCAAGATGTGCCTTATCGTTGAAATTGATACTTTGATCGACATAACAAGCCAAATCAAGTTTTAGTAAATAGCATGTCCCGACTGAAAGGGTTCACATGGACTTTTCCTATAACACATAATATTTGCAAACTCAAAACAAAACGTAAGTAACTTATTCTGCTTGGATCTATTCTCATCTATAACAGTGGTCTATTAGAAATCAATCTCATAATTTGTTGGGAACACGATTGGGCGGGTGGAAAAACGCAAGATTTTCTATAATAACAAAAATATCAATTTTATCGGTGAGTACAAAGCTCCGACGCGTGTGTAGTGTCGGCCATTTTAGCTGGGACTGAGGAATAATAAAATATGAGCGTAGCTAGAGGCACGCGTTAGTAGGGCGCTCTGCGGAGAGAAAAGGAACTAAAATTAAAATTGTAACATCCTCCCATCCTGAGTTGTAAAAGGTTTTGCAACTCAAAAGACAAAACATGGTGACGGAAAAGAAAACGAAATTAAGTTATGGCAATTCAACGTGCATTTTCTTTTGTAAATTTTAAGATCAAGCTTTTTTGGGGCGTTGATTTGACGACCGCTTCTTGCGTGTGTTGCTTACTTTGAATCTTCTTCTGTCGTCGACGCAGGTTCGACAGGAAGCTGGAGATTTTCTTCGGACGGCGGCAATTCCTCTGTTACCTCAGGCAGCAAGGTCTTGTTCAAGATCTCGATCTCGTCGGGCGATGTCATCTCTAACGGATGCAGTCTTTGAACGGGACGCACGAGTTCGCCGGACGTAGTTTCCAGTCTAGCTGCTTGTACGATTCCATCTCTTCCTTGCATGACCTCGATTACTCGAGTTAAGGGCCAGTCTATTTGTTTTTGATTGTCGTTACCTATGAAAACGACGTCACCTTCCCGTATATTTACTGTGCTTGTTTTTGGATTTCTTGCATGAGACAATTATCCCAAATACTGGGAACGAAAACGGTAACGTGAATCTTCTTGTAGCTTTTGGCGATAACAGCGTCTCTTGCTCAACTAGTTTTCTTCGATATTATCGAGATCGGGTACTCTACTTCTGATATGTCCTGTAGGAACATCGCCGGCGTCAATGGAACTAATTTTTTGGGATCTTCGGATAAGTAAGTGATCACACAACGTAGTCACACAACGTTGTGGTAAGATCCTCGAACGTCAGACAGGCTCGACCCAAGACTTTTTTCAATAATTCTTTTATGGATCTCACAAGACGCTCCCACCAGGCTACTGCAGGCGGGTTAAATCGCCAATCAATTTTCTCGACCGTACTATATTTCGCGATTTTACTCCAGTTAATTCCTCGTAGCAGAGTATTGGCTCCGGTGAAATTTGTACCGTTATCGCTGAATACGATAGAAGGTCGTCCTCATCGGGTGATAAATCTTCGGAAGGCCCCGATGGAGAACTCGGTCGATAGAGAAGTAACAAGTTCAAAGTGAATAGCTCTATATACCGCACATGTGAAGAAACAAATCCATGCCGTCTCACCACCTTTCAAGTAAACTGGTCCTGCAAAATCGACTCCAGATACTTCGAACGCAGCTGCATCTCGTATGCGTTCTTCTGGTATAGTCGTTGGAGAAGCCTCTATCCTCGTAGCCATGTAACACTTGCAGGTATCGCATTTTGCGAGCACAGAGCGTTTGGCTCGACGACTGGAGATAATCCATACTTGCTCTCTCAGACTGCTCATCATAATTTGTATTTCCGCGTGATTCAGTTTTTCATGACGGTACTGTATCAGCTTCGAGACTAAGAGATGTTGTGGATGCAAAACTATAGAGTATCGAAATCTAAATTGATCGTCTCGGCTGGATATCAGGGTCCTCAAATGAATTAGTCCTAATTTATCTTCGTATAGATTCAAACTCCTAATTCTCGGATCGACGACGCCATCGAATGACTCTTCTTTGGCCAAGCGCATCAATCTCAGCTCGACCTCAACGATTTCCTTGACCGTCAATTCTCCGCGTTGACGATGAGAATGATCTTTTTGACACCTCGCTACAAAACGCACAATCCACGCCATCATACGTAATATCTTTGAGTACTTAGAAAGTCCTTGCATATACTACTGATTTTTATGATCGGGGATTGGCACACCAGAATTAGTCATCACAAGATTGCATTGAACAGGCACATCGGTTTTCTTTGCTTCTATCGATGACTTCCTGATCTCGTAACTCACTTCGTGAGCTTATGAGCCATTTTGGACCCTCCCACCATTTCGACTCAAGGAGTTGTCTAGCGCTGCATCCTCGAGATGGGAGATCAGCCGGGTTTATTGAACCGGGTACGTGATATCACTGCTCGGGTTTCGTCAAGTTTCAAGTCTTTTATACTCGATTCCACACGAAAGTAGCCCACTGATTCTTGCGTTTGATCCATGACAAAACGGTCGACGAATCGCTCCAAAAACGTTTCTCTGATTGTGACTTGTCTAACGCGTCTAGCGTGAAAGTCATCAGCCTTGCCCCTATCATTGCGGCAAGAAGCTCTAGTCGAGGTATAGTCGTTTTTCCCATCGGCGTTACTCTTACTTTTGCCTCAATGAGTTGAACTTCAATGCCGTTCGAAGTCTCGGTGCGTGCGTATAAAAGCGTAGCGTATGCCTCTCGACGAGCGTTGACGAAAACGTGAAAAGATGTCACGTCTCCTTTCTTTTCATCTACGAACGCCCATCGAGGAAGTTGTAACTCTTGTAGAAGATTCAGCTCTCCATGCCAATCTCTGAATGCGTCCTTAAGGTCTTTATCTACTTTTGTATCCCAATCCAGATCAGTGGACCATAATTTCTGTAACAGCAATTTCGGACGCAGCAGTACCGGGCACGATAAACCGATCGGGTCAAATATCTTTTCCGTGGCTGACAGTATATTTCTTTTCGTTATCTTTGCGAGCAGGGGCTGCTCCCACGCAGTCTTCGTTAGCGCCAGTGTGTCTTTTTCTTTGACCCAAGTGAGCCCGAGTGCTGATGCAGTGCAGCTCGACAGCATTGAATCGGTATTCTCCTATCCTCTTAGTAGAAAATCACCAGTGGACATAACAGCTGTAGCGACTCTCTCGAACGAATCTCTTTCGTCATTCGTGTCGACGCTGGTTACGCAATTGTCCACGTAAAAAGATTTCTTTAGTTTCCCAATCATCGCACGTTGTTGTTCATTTTCGGTCTGTTAGAGCTCCTTTTCCAAGTGAATTTCGATTGTAGCACCTAACAAAAACGGGCTGCTCGTTACTCTAAACACGACTGTATGTCGGTAAACTTCAACCTTCGTCGGCTCGTCTTCGCTCCATCACAGGAACCGGAGCACGTCTCGATCTGTTAGTGTTACACTAATTTGGAGGAAAGCTCGTTTTATGTCGAAAATAACTCCAACTTTCTTCTCTTGAAATCGTAACAACATCGTCGGTATCAGCTATATGAGGTATGGTTCGACCTCGCGACATTGATTCAGTGAAGGTGAATCCTTGCTTTTCGCTAAGGCATCGAAAGCAGGTCTTAAATGCGTCGTACTGTTCTCCTTTACCACGTGCCAAAGTGGTAAGTAATAACCGCGTTTTTTCGCTTCTGTAGGAAGGATGAGTTCTACGATTCCTTCAGCTGCACAATCTTTAGTTACTCGACAGTAGTCTTCGAAAAGATATTCGGACTTCAATTTCTTCGAATTTGTTTCCAACGTCTTGGACGCTATTTCTTTGTTGTCCGAGAGCGGTGGATCATTTTCGTTCCAGGGTAGGAGTACTTCGTAACGTCCCGTATTATTCATCTTAACGGTTTGTCGAAAATGATTTTTCAGTTGTTCTTGATGAGCTTTTTTAGTTTTCGTTTCGATAGGATCGGTAATTCTCAATGCGTCGAGGTTCCACAGATCCGAGACATCCGCGGTCTGTGCAAACATGGAGACTGACAATAACGCCGATTCAACTCGAAAAATTTCTTTGCGTGTGAAGTTTTCTCCATTATCGTCCATCCCAATCGAGTCTCGATTGCTGTCGCTCTGCAATTGAGGTTTTGGAGTTTGCCGGTCAGTATGTCAGCTCCTACGAGTATCGCGATAGGTTCATTTTTCTGGCCAACGTCAGTCAACCGTATACTGTTTTGAGCCAACTCTTGAATCCATGGACGTCTCGTTATGCCGGAGATGCTGTGACAAATTGTATCTTGATCCAATGCAACGAAATTGCAAGTATACGAGTCGTCCAGGCTGCGGAGTTGTATGCAATATGCCTTATGCTCCTGCGCTTCGGTCTTCGTGCCTTCGAATAGTAGATGAATTATATTCTGCTTTCCTACTTCTTCGTAATCCAGTTCCTCAATGGTTTGACGCAAAACGTACGAACGATGGGAGCCCGTGTCCAACATTACTCGTACGATACGCTCTTCTCCGTGATTGTGCATTTTCACCCGAAGAGTTTGTAGAAAGATCTCGTTATTACACGAGAGATTCGTTAAACTACTTTCAGTTTGACTCTTCGGCGGCTTGTCTCCCAGGTTTTTCGTCGCTGGTGTTTCTGAAGTCATTCCTCGACACATGAGCAGACATATTCCTTGCCGCACCATGCGTATTTTTTATTGTATTTGCAGAACCTTCAGCTATTGTATTTTATCTAAACTGTGTGTTTTATTCAGTTATGTTTTTGAATCAATTTCGTAATTCTCAAAAGGCGATAAGTCCACAATTCGAACGATTTAGATAAATATAAAAAATAAGAAAAAAAAATACAGACCAGAGATCGAAACACAAGAATCATTAAAAACTTAAACGAACTACGATATCACACATCATACATAGAATAATATTACACAGTCGTCATAAGTCGCCGTAAAAATAAAACAAATATGCTCATCGCTCAAATATTCAAGGCTAAAATATGATAATATAAATATGGAACGTCCAGTAGGTTATGGAGCAATCTTGATCTATCTCCGTGATCCAGGTAGCGAATCCATGGTAACAGTCAATAATGGATCGGCCAGGTTCTCCATAGCCACGTCGTTTCAGTTTTGGCCACCATGGATCATTTAGATTGAGTTGCGGATGTCTTACTCGTCTCGATCTTATTTGGGCATTCGACCCTGCACCCTGTCGCCTAATATTGTGTAACCTAAAGAATCACGGCGAACAGGTGTGACAATTGTTTAGGAGAATTCGTCCTACAGGATGGGCTAATATGTACCTTATATGAGCAATGACACCTTATGTGCGAATGGAGTTGGAGATGCGTATCGCACACTGGTCTTTAGGCGAAAGGGATGATTCGGGTGCTACGACGGAACAATCCGGCTGGTGTAGAAGTAGAGTGGAGGGAGAGTACTGATAGCGCTGCAATAGGCGTACTGCCGTTTCGCGGGCAAATATAAATTTCGTTACACTATGACCTGTCTTGAGACAATTGAAACATGCGTTTTTTATTTCATGATCTCCTGTCTCTCTTCCAGAAAAATTTTCTTTGCCTTTTCATATTGTGGACTGTCAGGAGCCTCGTTGCAAAATATACACTCTAGTGTCTTAACCGCTTTTGTGGCTAGAAGCGTGGCGGCCATTGTAGTTTCGTTGTTCGATTCGCTCTTCGGTTTCTCTTTACTTTTTTCTTTCGCTTGTTCGTTACCGAGACCGAAACCATTCACTGCCATCGCAATGCTTTCTTCATTCTCCACTTCAGTTTGTAGAAACGACATTAAATTCATGAGACGATCTTTGGAGGTAGCCCACCGGCATGGCCGGCGCGTTGTTTCCCGGTTCTCTCGCGGCAAACTGAACGGCGTTACTCGTATGCCTCTGCCAGGCACGTAACGATTCTTCCGGCAGTGACGATTCCATTAGGGGATACAGCATGGCTGCGCACGTGTCCGTCGTAACGCCCAACGACTCGAGCAATCGTATATGCGTCTCTAATTTATCGTAGATGGTAGCCAACGAAACTTTTCCTTTCGGTGTTAACGCATTATTAGGCACCAATTTTAATAACTCGCATACATACACTTCGATCAACAGCTCGTCTTTTCCGAATCGACTTTTCAAACTCTTAATTACCTTATCGTAATTATCCGCCGTCGGCGGGTAACTATTTATGAGTTCGCCGCCCCGTGAATCTGTCACCATCGCATGAATGGGGTATTGAAATTTATCCTCCCTCGAGGCACATTCATCCTCGTGAATGTTTTTAAATTGGCTCCAGAATTGTAGCCACTCTCGAACGTCACCATTGAACTTCTCAGTTCGATCTTCGGCAATTTAAATCCACGTCGATTGTCAACCGGTACGATATTTTGTGGCTGTGCACCGAGCGGGCCTTGTTGGTGCCACGGCGCGTTACATTGTGCGGCCTCTATAATCCTCGCAACCTCCACCTTTGCCTTGTGGTACTTCATCCGATACTCATTCGCGCTTAGCACCTCCGCTTTCAGCTTAGCTTCTTTAGCGTCTACGTCGTTCATGAGATCGATTTTCTTCAAAATAAAATCTTCGAGCTCACTCGCTTTATCTTTTAGTAGCTCGAAAAAGCTCTGCAGTTCCGTCGTTTCAGGATTACTGTTCGCGATCTCGGCGTGCAACGATGCGAGGACGCGCCGAAACCCATCACGCGCCGTCCGCCGCCTCTTTTTTACACGGTCCATTGTTTTCGCACCGGCTTTACTTGTGCCACTAATGTAACCCAAAACACGCAACTTTTGTCCTGTCACGGTTGCCATTCATGTTGAGAACACGATTAGGCGGGTGGAAAAACGCAAGATTATCTATAATAACAAAAATATTAATTTGATTAGTGAGTACAAAGCTCCGATGCGTGTGTAGTGTCGGCTATTTTAGCTGTGACTGAGGAAAAATAAAGTACGAGCGTAGTTAGAGGCACGCGTCAGTAGCGCGCTCTGTGGAGAGAAAAGGAACTAAAATTACAATTATAGCATAATTGTCTTTCCTGGTTGGAAATATTCGAAATAATGTTGAAGGCAGCATTTGAACGAGGTGAAGAAGAAACCCATTATTTATGATTTTAATAATGCAGGATGCTATGCAACTGCGACAGTCAGTAGTGTACTATAAGAAAAGCTTAGTGTAAAAGTCTTTGCTTTCAAGAATGTGAATTTTCCTAATACGCATTACTTTGTCACTTTGTAGTATGACATAAATGTGTGTTGTTATACATCAAACCAGGTAAGAAATTATCTTGAATATTATAAGTTTTATTATATTTAATTTTATTAAAACTGAAACTTAGATTAGTCATATGACATAGACTTTTCACTAAGGCTCAAATATATTTCCTTGTTCAATAAACATTTTTGTACTTATAACATTTGATATCACTAATTGAAAGAGTGTATTAATAATACCATATATGTTTACAGGACAATTAACAGAATCTTTTAAACTATCTGTTATACCAAACCAGGGCAATATGCAAGTCCAGTAGATGCTAAGTATTATACTTAAATATCTTATATTTTTTAGTTTTCAATTTTTTTAGTAACTTATTGCTTGCATGTGTATACACAGTGTTTGTCATAAATGGCAGGCCCCATAAATAAATTTGTTAATGGTTTCATGGGATGTCTTATACATAATTCCAGAACTATTATGAAACAGTATCATCGATGAAACATAAATGATTCATGTTATTATTCTTTCAGGTGACATTCAATTTTAAATGCTGAACTTCTTCGATTCGCAGATGCAATATTATGGAAAATATTTTAATATATATATTTCCTTAAGAATAACTTCATGATTCATCGAGGCAAGTAAAATAAAATAAATAATAATATAATAACTGTCTTAGGAATAAGTATCCCTTAGTCAAATCTATCATAAACATTAGCATTTTGCTAATGGTACTCAATATTAATCATTGGAATCTCATTCAATTATCATTAGTCACCTGTGATTCTCTTTGGCAAAACATCACAAATAGTATATTTTGTTAGGGGATAAATTACAGGCATGATGAATACATTCGTTAATAGTTTCCTGAGACATCTTGTATATATAATTTCATGACTATTTTAAACTTTTATCGTCCATAAAATCTAAATGATTCATGTTATTTTTCCAGATGACATTTAAATACTAGTACTTCTTTCATGGAGGCAGTGCTTATGAAAAAATTGGAATATTTATATCATTTCCTCAAGAGTGAGCTCTGGATTCATTATTACATTGTAACGAATAAATAATCATTTCGCGTCAATGTAGATTCGATGTCTTTAAAATTTCTCTAACATAACCTACTAAAGGATAAAAACTTCATCCATCCAATCATCCAAGAAACATTTTCTTGTTAAAAAACTCGACAAGGACAGGATTGCTGTGAATTTCCCACCTTAAAAAGAAATACCTACATTTATATAATACATTGTTGCTCTACTAACAGAATAGTACTTTGTGATACAAGTGCGACAGAGCGACCATTATACGCAGGTTGTGAAGTTGATCGCACGAGCCGCACAAATAACATAGCAGCACGAGTCGAAGGCTGTTGCGCGCCGCTCGATTGGTTAGCGGCTCGCTCCTTGCTTTGGATTTCCGTTGGATCGTTCGAGTCGCTGCTTAGCGAGTAAACATTCGACGCCTAAGATCCAAAAATCAGCGGGATATTAACATAAGACACTGGTCTTTATGTTTTCACCAAATAGCACTAAAGTCTTTTCATTTATTATTACTAATAGAGAATTGTAACACACACATATATGTATGTATATATATATGGATCTTTGTATGCCCTGAAGCTAATCGCACCACCTGGTACAAGTTTAATCTCATAATTCTCCGTCTGGTGTGACCCGGTTGAAGAAGTGCAGAAGACTACTTGCCCAACGCCGCGATTCGAAGTTTGTTTCTATTTTTTCCAAAGTCTATCTAATAAAGAGAGTGGAGAGAAAGCGAGGGTAAAGAAAGTGACGCGGACGTAGAGCGGGTGGTCGCGGGGCCTCGACTGTCAAGGGTCAGTTCGAAATCCTCGAGGCCGACTCTTTCGTGAGATAAAACAGGCGACCCAAACCTTGGGTTTCTTTACGCGCGTTTCGGGACTTTTTAAGGGTCATAAAACATTTGGCGACCGGCTGCACTTAGCGCGTGTTTGGTCGAGTGATCGAATACGATTCTATACACTGAGAAAAAGGTTTGGTAAACTGAAAAAAAATTGGTTTGAATTAACTAAACCCCGCGGTTATGGGTGGCGAAGTAAATATTTAATTCAGTTGGCCAAAAAGATGTATCAAAATTGAAAGAAACATTGCATATACACAAATATATACATGCTTGACACAACAGAGTAGACAGACTATTCAATTGAATATTTCATTATTTTTATTCTATACTTGGTTAAATGTACCCAATGTACGATTACGTTACCAAAATCTTTACTTCAATTAACAGTTTGTCTTTTGTATTCAATTATAGTGTAGTCTGCGGAGAAAAAAAATGCATTCAATGTGAAACCAACTAGTTTCACTTGAACTACACAACATTTTGTCGGCATTCAATATTTATGTTGCTTGATTATGTATATATTTTTGTACATTCAATATTTCGTCAAGTGTACTAAACACATGTTTCACTGAATCAAATGCATAGGTTAGATAAGCGACACATATTCTCTGATCAGATCATCATGAAGTTGACTGGAAAGAGAAATGCATTCAGTGCAAAATCAGAAAGGTTCAATTGGAATATCAAATAAATCAATACTGAGTAATATTTGTCACGACTGATCAAGTATTCTTTTCGTTTAAATTGAATATCTGGTCATGTTTACTGTATACACAGTCCAATGAATCAAATTTTACTACTTAGGTTAACAACACGTGTGCTTCGATCGAAGCGTCTCGTGGTTGCCGGAAAAAGAAAACGCATTCGATGCAGGTCGTTTATGGTTCAATTGAACCATTGATACCTTTAATAGTACAGAATATTAACACTCACATTGAAGAATATTGCACTCATCTGTTGTTCAAGTAGTGATGAAGAATGAACTAGGGCTGAAAACGCTTTCAGTAAGTAATTGACTTACTGAAATATAAAAATAAAAGACAAATAAAATATATCGTAACGCATTTTATTAAATGTCAGATCTGATGTACATACATACTATATACTACATTATTGTATATATCGTACAGTAGATGTATGTAATAATACTTACTTAAAAAAAATAATACGACGGGCTTAAACAAAAAAAAACCGTTGATGAAATATTTCAATATTGATTTTTTAAGGTTGTACGAAAACATCATGCGTAAAATACTGTATGTCATAAACCTGCTATTAAATTGTCAATCGACGACATATCTTACAATATACCTTATGTCTGTACACTGTACATCTGATGTTTATAAACAAACGAAAAAACAAAACGAAACAATACTTTTTATGCTTTTTTAGAAATTAAAGAGTGTGAAATACAGTTGCAGGTTAATATTTATGGTGGTATAATCCACATATTCGTTTCGATAACTTAAAGACTAATACAAAAAATCGCTACTTGTAACTAATGAATATAGTGTAAGATATAACTTCAAAGTCTATAAATATTCGCGCTTTTATTCTATTTAATATCGTGTAATGTTTCATTATCTGCACGGTACGCATAGTATGTCCATTTTGAGGGACTGGGGACAACAAGTCTTTTTGATTCATACAATGTTGCGATCCAATTGTGTTTTCGACGCGAAATGCATGAACATGTTCGCAAAACTCGAGTGTCACTAATCTTAGGAGTACAAAATATACGTCTGAAATACTACTTATTAAAATATGCTTGATTTTGCCATATATTAATTTATCTATCTATTGTTAGAATCATATTTTTGCGATACACTGTCCCAATAATCTTTACCCACGTCGATTTGAAAGCAGTGTTTTCGATATTTTCGGGTAAATGCTCTTTAAAGAAGTCGTAGTCCGGAAAATCATGAATCTTGGCGTGTGTGCCAGGACTAAACGATAATCCGAGTTCAAAGCCTTTTCGGGATGCAAATCTGTGACTCAATGTTAGTTGCTGTTTTTCAGCTAATGAGTAGCAAATGTTCCTGCGTGAAAAGATGTTCCGCTCCTGAATTTTCAAATCTCTATGCTTCCCTTCAAACCGTATGCATGATACTTCCCACAGGGGGCCGATTAGCAATATAATTCGTGGATAATGCAATAGAAAATGAAATTTGGGCTTTAGTTTATTTTCGAACAACTTCAAATATAATGAGTGATGATTTGATATTAAAGCTTCTAAAGATTTTATTTCCTCGATATGAACAGTCGGATTCATTAGGATACATAAAATCGATCGTAACATTTTGTATAGTTTCCAAGCTTTGTTATCCGTAGGAACTAAATCGCCTATCATTAATCCGAGCAGTTGGGCATTTTTTCTTTTTGTATCCCACTACTGCGCGATACTCTTTGAACTTATTTCGAAACTTGTTTACCAGGCCTCCACGTGCTGTCTCTGATTTGTTGAATGGCGACAAGCGCTTCGGGATCGGTGCGATCTACTAGCTCGATTTGGATTCTCGAGGAAAAAGTTTCACAATCTCGTTGCTCAAATGGTTCGAAATCTGCATTTCGCATATCACTGGAACGACGTCAATAATTTAGACCTTGATATATATACGGCATCCCACCTGAGTTCAGCCATGTAAAAAAAATACATTCCATAAAAAACGGCAGTTTTTTAAAGTTCGTTACGGTGAACTGTTCCCGAGATATCACTATTTGAATTACACATACATACAAATATTCGATAAAAAAGATAATACAAGAATGAAAAACGTTGTTTTTAGAAATTCTTATTTAAAAACCTTTTTTTTGTGGCTGATCTCACGTAGAATGTCTCATAAGTAATACGATAAAATAAGACTATCTCAGATATTCCACATACCAATTCTCATCTGCAATGATGTCAGACACTAATAAATCTATCACCGTACGTGAACGAAAAACGTTTCTGCGTGTTCTTGTACTTCTTCAAAATTAGTTTTCCAGCACCGTGTTTCTGTAGTATACCCGTGACCCACAGAGTATCTTCCTCTTTCAAGTGTTTGTTGAATTCACGATGTCCCATAAACGATTTACGTTTAGCAGCCTTTCAATGCTTGCTACAGGCATCAGAATCGTTTTCATCTTGATCCTTGTCGATTACTTTATTTTATGACGCAGAATCAGAACCTGATGCACTACTTCCTGCAGAACTCTCATTTTTTAAAGATGAATGGTCTTCGTCTCTTGGTAGTTTATGCAACACCGATCTGTTGATACGCTGCTTGCTGATACCACTTCTAGATTTTTCGAACAGTCTACGTTACTTTTGGGAGTGCCATTTGATGAAGTTGGGATAACATTCAGCGGCTAAAAACAATATGTACACCGAAAAAACGTTAAGCAAGGTTTTGTGTATTGAAAGTTCATATTATTATAATCATTACGATAATAATTAAGGAATGTAAAAATAAATATAATATAAAATAAATACGAAATAAACGCACGCATTCAGTGTGTTTATCGATGGTGAAGAAAATGCCAGATACCTCTATCGGTTTCTCATATGCACGTTTCCATTTATCGATGAATTTTCTTCGAGTCCCTATTTCTGGAATTAGTGCGTTTATATCTTCGACTGTTAGATGGCTAAATACCGATGCATCGATGTTGTTATCTGAACAGATAATGCAACCTATAAAGATAAGGATACTTCATGTACATTCGCCGCGACAACTGAGTTTCGCTCAGAATTTTTAGTGTTTCGTAATGGGATAAAAATACAAAAAAATAAATAACATAAGACATGCTCAGAACCTTCATTTTTAGTAATAATGTCGAAGTCATTAAAAAATTGATTAAATTAAAAAATAGAGTTTAACAAATCATCAGAAAACTTTTTTTTCATTCTATATGAAATTATTTCGTTTATTTTTCTGAATACACATAATTTTTATCAGAATTTACTCTTTCGGAATTACCGTCTAAAAAATTGGAAACCTGTATTTCTTAAATTGAATATTCTAATACCCCGATATTTCTTGACTGGAATGTGAATCCTTCCTACAAAAACATATCTATAATTCATGACTTATCAGGTTTTTTCCTTGTGTTTGTTTTCTTTTAAGACTGAAAAAGACGTCTTAAGGGTACAAACAAGCAAAACTGTTCGATAAATAGACGTCGTGCAAGTACTGTTCTCACGCTTCAAATTCACTAAAGAAGTATCAAGACAACAAAAATGTAGGAATAATAGACGCAGTACCATAAAGTCGTACTGCGTAGTCTCTGCACAACAAAGTAATACCCTACACGACAGAAACGCCATTCACCTCTTTTTTTATAATCAATCAATATTTTGAATTACGGTAATTGCAAAAACAATGTATATTATTACTTGAAAGAAAGAAAGGAATTAATAGAAGCGATATTCTCGTTGTGGTAAAAATAATACAGACTGGTGGACTGACACTGGAGAGAGACATCCTAAATGACCTTAGCTGCGCGGCAAGCGAAAACGTTCGTCCAGAGCGTCTATCTCGAACAGTAAGGTGCGCGAAAGAAATACCCGAAAGCTAACGTTTTTTCTCTCCCTCTCACTTACTCGCTTTCTCACAATTCCGTTCGAATAATACGCACCGGCCAATGAACATAATCATTTTTATAAATCAATTTTAATGCGTGTGCAAAAGACAGACAATTTAACTATTACATGATATCTGTCCAATCAGAGAAACGCAAAATCTGTGTGCTAACATATAGTGTAGAAATTGTGAATGCACATACCTTGAAACCTTGTAACGAGTACATCGAATCCCCATTCAACGAGTATATGCCTCACTTCCTCGTCCATATTAAAAAACACACAAGCATACGAATTAAAAAATCGACGATGGACAGAATCGGGAAGAGTGAACTATTATGCGTCCCGATCGGCAGCAAAACTGCTTGACGCAAAAGTGGCCTGCTAGAGAAGCACTCCCTTCCACGGCACCTCAGGGATATATATACATATATATGTATATTATGTGAAACGTTGTCGACTGGTAACAAAGACTCTAATCCATTTATTTCGAAGGTGCTTAATTCAGGAAAACGCGAATTCAAGTTACATGCAGCTTTTAATTGTACCTCAGGAAATACTTCGTAATTACCTGAAATTTCACTGCACCTTCGAAAAAAAAATGATCAAAGACATAGGGCGAGATGCAATGTCTGGATCAACCAAATCTGTGTTCCCGAGCGTTTAAATAAACGTGTAGCTACCATAACAAAATATTTGGTTGCGTCAAACATATTTTAGTTCACAGAACCGAATTTTGGAAATTTCTAGAATCGGGTTACCCTATGATAGGGTAAGCAAAAGCGCGTGGTGCCCGAGCCCTTCACACCTTCACTGTATATATACACACATATAATATTGCGGAGTTTCTTGAGAATTTCCGTTACGACCGTTTGATCGGCGCAATAAATTCATTGTTCGAGCTACTACATGTGTTGTAGCCGCATATAAATATTTAGCTTCTATAAATCAAACTGTTTGGTCGGCGTATTGATATTTTTTTTCGAGCTACTGAATGTATTGTAATCACATGTCAAATTTAGTTTATATCAATCGAACCGTTACATTGATTCAAAAATATTTATTTTTCGACCTACTCAATCTAATCTAAAATAGCTACATTGCAATATGTGATGTCGTTTACTAAACCGTTTAATCGATTTTACCATATTAATTTGTCTTGCCAAAGATTTTTGTAGTTACGACGTAGGAATATCTAGTTAAATTGATCAAACAATTTGATTGTTTCAAAATTTTCAATATTCTACTTAAATGAATGGATTACTCAAATGAACAGCAGATTTTCTCGATCAGACAAAACATACAGTTGAAATAAGTATATGCATCACCAGTACCATGACTGCACATCCGATTAAGTTGAAAAAAAAAGAATGTTGAGTAAATTCCGTTTTAGTTTATTTTGATACAGTCGTGCAATCGGGATAAGTGTAGTACACATTCGAAGCAACTATATCAGTTTTATTACTTCAAGAACGTTGTAATCAATTCAAAGTCGTTTCGATTGATTCAACCAAATTTTTCGAGATCGCAGTTGGGTAGTTGATATTACCAAACCTTTTTCTCAGTGTAGAAACAGTCTCTGAGCGGGGCTCGTCAGATGTTTCTCATTGCCTATAGGAAAAGTGGAATTCGAAATCTGTTCTTAGTCTTTGGGTCATGACGTTTTCCAGGCATTCGCATATTCTCCTAACAATTTGAATTTCTAGGAAGTCTACTAAATCTACAGCGAACGTTACGCTCGGCATTTTCATCGTACCTTAAACAGATATTTTCTGGAGGCGGACGTGTCCTTTACCCTGGGCCTGTCCTCCAGATTTCCACATTTCCTGGCATTTGCCCATGTTCTGGGGGAAACCAGGAAAAACCCGACCCGGAGAAACAGACGCTAAATTAATTAATAACTTCTCTTAATATAATGTTTGTGACTTAAGGTTATGTTAGGATATATACATATACATACATGTACATATATAAAAAGACAATCGACTGCTAAATATAATATATATATACAAAAGTAGGTTTAACATCTAAGGGCTTATTAATTAAATTAAGGCTGCTGTTTAGCTGGAAAAAGTTTCGGTGTTGACTCGAGCGTTGACTGATGGCGAAAGTACGAAGCTTTAACAGGAGCGTCATGGCTGCAGTATTTGGGGGTTTCTTCGTAAAGGGTGCCAGACACCTCAGAATATTTTCAAGAAAATTTTTTTTATTATATTGTG